>PVKC010000846.1:0-58110 GCA_004027635.1 Crocidura indochinensis | reverse complement strand
ACTAACCACTAAGTGGAGACCAGTTACACTAGTATCTTGGGGGGAGAGGGGGAGAGCAAAGGAGGGAGGGAGATATGGAAGACATACTGGGAACAGGAGTGGAGGGAGGACTACATTGGTGGTGGGAATACCCTTCACTCATTGTCACTATGTACTGTAAATAATTCTGTGTAATGAACTTTGGTCACAATAAAAAAAATCTGGAAAAAAAATTGTTTTCTTCTTTAAGAAGAAAGAAAATTAAGGTTTTGCGGAAAGCTCAAGGAATAGAACACCTACTTCATAAAAATAAGGTTCCTAGTTCAATCCCCAATCTATGTGCCCTCCAGAACTGTAGCTGCCCCAGTGGTCCCAATGACTGCCGGAGAGGCCTCTTTATAAAAATATAAAATTATTGAAATACACGGCTTATTTACTTTTCACTCGGGAAAAATTAAAATGAAAGTTTTGACTCAAGAATCACTGGGCATGTTTTATTCAGCATAAAAGTATCTAACCACAATGGTCCCAAATGTAGAATGAGAACTTAAGCTATTTTCTTCTTGTGAGAATAAATTTTAAAATGAAATGTTAAGAATTAGGGGTAGGAATTTGATTTTATTTAATAAAATCTGATTTCACGTTTAAAGACAGGAGTCAGTGGCATTTTGGAAGGTGACCGTAACCATGCTATTGAAGAATCTAGGCTAACAAGGTAGAGAACTTTCTATGTAGAAGGAGAAAGAGGGAGGATTGTACATTTTCTGGCAATAATTTTTATATTCAGGGAGTATTTTCTTTCTTTTGCTAGTTCTCCCTTCTTCCCCACCTCAGATGTAATACTTTCCACCACATACCTTTTTCTCTTTCTTTCTACAAATACTTACTTTCCCTCCCTTTTCTCCTCATTATACTCCCTCATGCAGCAGACTTAGATGCTGATACTCTTCTGGAAACACCATTTGGTCTCAAGACATCCCCAGGGTCCATACCAAGTAATTCTAGGATTGATTAGAATATGCTCTTGGAAATCACCAAGTTTTTGTTTGGCAAAACCTATTCTCATTCTAGGACTTTTCTTTATAGCATCCAAACCCTAATCCATACCAACTCCACTGATTCTCATTATTTTGTGCATATTTTTGTTTTGATTACCATTGTTGAAAGAGCATAATTTTCTGAAATAACTCACCTTGAGGAACACGTTCAAGAATTTGCTTTTCCTTACTCGAAACAAACGCTCTAGAACAAACTCTGTTCATCTACACATCCATGACCAGCTACAACCTGGCTGAGTACAGTTAGCGTTTGCCATTACAACAGATGATCATTACATGGTGTTTGTTCTTCAGACCCCAATGCAGGGATAGAGGAGTACCACAGCCACCTTACAATGTTAGAACCAGAAGGCAGAGGGCAGAGAGCAGTGTATTTTAATGGAGTAAAGCTGATTAAGGACATTCATTTAGTCATTTGAAAAATATAATCTTTAATATCCTCTTCTGATGTAATATTTTTTGGGAAAAGACATGAAGTGGTGTGTAGACTTATTCCTAGTTCTGTATTCAGAGATCACATCCAAGACCATATTGATATTGAGTGCCAAGGATTGAACCCTAGTTGGCTGCATGCAAGGGGACCGTCCTTCCAGTTGTATTACTCTAGTCTCTCGAGTAGCTTTTGTGTAGTGAGACATTGTGCAATATAAAATCTGGATTCATTTTGTTCCTTTCCTTAGGTCATCATAATTACCTCAGGGAATATGTAATCATGAATTATAGAAAAATTAGACTTACTGATAGCAAAAAATGTCCATGCAAAGGTACAGTAACTTTTGCCTTAATATAGAGTAAGTTATGAGTATCAAAAATATTTTCCACTGATAGAAATACATAAGAACATGTAATAATAATTTCAATATTCTTTCAATATATCAGAAGAGTTTATTGATTATAGTACACAAAATGTATCCTGATTTTTGCACAAAAATGCTATGTGTTGTGAAAAATTTTGCATTTAAAACTTTTGACAGTATTGGCAATTGCAAAACATCTACTCTTAAGTTTTCAGGAGTTATTTCTATTTTTATCCATGAGTAATTGAGACAAAACAAGTGCAAAAGATAACTTATTTACATAAAAATAAATTTGCATCTGTAAAAGATCATCTTTATAGCTATTGACTTGATTTTGTTTATATATCATAAAAAAACACCGCTATAATGAAGCTATTTGAAGTTAGTGCTATTTCTAAGCATTTAAAATTAATATGGTCATTATTTTCATTATTTTTTCGTTTGTATGTAAAGAAAAATGTTCTCTTCCTTCATTTTAATGACAGGAAATGTTTATTACCATCAACAACAATACCTCCACCTCACAACTAAAACGAACAAATAAATCACACAATTGCCTTTGTGGACAGCCTCATCCACCACCACCCAACTCCTCTTTGTAATGCAAGTAAAGTCATTAAAAATGCAGCATTTTATGTCATGAGCCAGGATGAGAAGACAGTGTGATTACACTGTGTGGACTGGCAGGAATGATTAGAATTTCGATGTTTAGCCACTGTTTCCTTAGCAAATCTCTGCACAATGACACGGGCATCAAGTCTGTTTATATTCAGTGACTGCGTCCTTATTCCCATCTTATAAATTCACTACAGCAAATCCTTATTTACTTGCTGGCAAAAACTAAAAATTAAAGATGTATAATGCGAAGATAGAATCTTAGCTTCTCTTGCCCTGAAGACTGGTGGTTCCTTCCCAAGTACAATTATGCTGGCAAATGTTGCCTATAAGTCTCTGACACAAAGTGCACTCTAGTTTCTTTGAAATTCTATAAAATAGTCATGCAGAGATAGTGCTAGAAAAGCAATGAATGAAACAGGAACAACAAGAATTACTTTACATATTAATAATAATAATTTTGTTATCAAAACAAAACTGAACAAGTATGCTTTTATACAGGTACTTTGGCAAATTTAGCCTTCTCGGGTTCTAATAAGCAGGCCTATGGTTCAGGAATGCAAGGAAGCACACAGCTCAGTGCCTGTATCCTCATTTCAAAGAGAATCATTCAAACCAACAACCACCCTGTCAAGGATCTCGACTTTGAGCTGCTAATGTAGAATAAAAATCAATATAAATTTTGATCATATGATGAATATTTACTTCTTTCTTTAGTGTTTGGGGATTTAGAATTGAAAAGTGCTGAATCAAGTCATTTTATTTTTTTGTGTTTGTGCCAACACCAATTTACTACCCTCCAGAAAATTCCTGAACAAGATGTCTCAGGTGGCATGCATGTTGGTTTTTCCTGTCAATCATAGCATTATGTCAGTAGGGAGCTATAATCATTTCCTTTCATACTCTTAGTGTTCCAAAAAAGGAATATTTTTATTATTTCCCTGGAAAAGGTAAACCTTCCCATTTAGACAAATCTTGTAATAAGCCTCAGTGTCTGTTGTTTTTGGCATTTGGCTGAGCTTAGTGATACGATCTATTAGAAGTTAAACACTTTGTCTTGGGCTCCCAGGGTCACACACAATAAACAGTTTGCAAATGGGTTTCTCTGCAAGCAACACTCAGTATCACACTCAAGACAAAGAACTTTTATAGAAGCTGCCATCTTTCTCTGTGTATTTTCTGAAAAATAACAAGAAAATATTAACTGACTATTAAGCAGACTACACACACATGCACACACAGACACACATCTTTGCTTTTTTATTACACATTAAAATATACACTAGACACAAATAGTTCTTTAGCAGTTTGACAATTAAGATGTGATTCCTATTTGAGTAGAGAAGGAAAGCCCCATTTTCATTCATGTATTTTGATATTTATAATAAAAGCTTAGTATTCTTATAAAATGTTTTTTACTTTTCTTTTTCTCTTTTCTATTTTTGGGTTTGTGGTCATACCATGTGCTGTTTCCTCTTGCTTCTGCACTCAGGGATCATTCCTGGAGGCTCAAGGACCTTTTGGGATGCTGGAAACTGAGACTAGGTCAAGCATATGCAATGCAAGCACCCTATCTGTTGTACTAATGCTCTGACTGTCCCCACCTTAGTTATTTTCAAAATAGTTTTTCCCAATTTAAAAAAGACTAAATGATTTGTAAGCTCCATAAAGGTAAGCTCAATTAAAAAATATTTCACAATCTGGCCTAGTAGAAAAAGACTCAACATTAAGGAGATTATTTTAGTTGGTTTAGCTAGTTCCATGAGTTAAATAAAAATGGCAGCAATTGCCTTTCTCAAGGATGATACAGGATGAACAATCAATAGATATTATGTAGACAGATGTTTTAAATAAAACAAGTATTTCGATTGCTAGATACCTTGCTAGATACGAAGGCAATTATAGGCTGTCTTGGTTAAATTACATTTTTCATTTTTTTTGTGAGGAACAAGAAGAATAGTCCTGGAAACAGGACCAACAGGAAATGATCCTATATCTAAAACAGCTGGAGACTGTAACTAATATGAATTTACTTGAAAATAAAAATGCTGTGTGCCTCTGGAGACATGCAGCAACATGCCATAAAAACAGATGATATTATAAAATTATTTAAAAGGAGGGAGAAGATTTTTATCAAGATATTACAGTAAGATGTAGTCTACTGTTAAATGAGAAATATTTAAAGATGAAGAAAAGAAAAAATTAGGAAAGTAATTTTCAAACTTCTATATTTTATTTAAAACACATTTTAAGGAAGCAAGTAAGACAATTTAGAAATAAAATAAAATAATAAAATGTTAACAATATTTTATAGAAAATATTTATAATGTGATCATCTGTTTACTATACCATCATAATCATGTGAATGAGAAAATCACATTAAATTTTTACTGTCAAAATTATTAGAGCTAGAAAGATAGCCTAGATGCCAAGAACTTGCCTTACACACAGAGACAGGAATTAGCCCTGAGCACAGTCAGGTGTGAATCAAACTCTTCAACCAAATGAAAACATAAAAATATAGGGCAAAGGAGAGCCTTGGGAAATATTCCCAAATCTGGGTGTCTATCTCTCAGATCTATGCTAGGATCAACTCAACACTACACATACACACACATAAACACAAACTTACATACAAAGTCAACCCCATGTTTTGGTGTCATCTTTATGACTATGTACATGGATTAAAGGTGCTTTGTTGCTTAGTTGTTCCTGAAAATGTTCACTAGCTCATTGTTATTCCAGCTGGAGGAGACTTATGAGAAAATACACATTATTTCCTTCCAATGACCTGATTCCTATCTGAAAAGCATATTGCTATTCTAAGAAAAGAATATGATGATATTCTCTTCATTTTATTTACTCCAATTATATGATTTTTCTGATTTACTTTACTTTAGAATTTGAGAAAATGAAATGTTGTTATCTCTTATGCCAAAAAATATTCATAAAAAGATTGCTAATTATCACTGTCCAAATTTGTCTGTACAAAGCAGACAAATTTAAACAAAGACTTTCACTGTTATTCTATATTCTCATTATTCCATATTTTATCCTTACATGTAACAATATAGCAGGTATTAGATACTATAATTAAAATCTATTTGGTGGTAAAAATTTACTATCATCGGTAACTAGATTTTTTATTCATAATATAAGCATTTCTCCTTTGCAGTGAGTTTTGGGAGTCTGATTTCTGTCACTGCTGTCCTTAAGTTTTGAGATCCTCTTGTCTCTGCCTATCCACCCAGTATAATACAGCTTTCAATTCCTCAATTAACTCATTACTTCTTCCCATCTTGTAAATGTGTTTCTCTCTACCAGGAACTTTCCTCCTTTCTTCACCTGCCAATCTCTTCATAGTTATTAGGTCTCAGTTTATTCTTTTTATTTAATATCAGTTTGGGGGCCACATTTATTGAATGCCAGGGATCTAACTAGGGTCAGCTACATGCAAGTCAAGTGCCTTACCTATTGCACTATCTCTCTGACCCCATAAGGTCTCAGTTTAAATTATTATTTCTCCCTGATCATTATGTCAAAGGCATTTTCATTATTAAATTTCTTTCTCCTCTTTTCCTTGGGTGCTATTATGTTTATTCCTAATATTTACTGTATTTATAATGATATTTCATTGAATAATTGTTTATTTGCATACATTTTTCAACAGACCTACAATTGAAATGCTTTTTTACCATGTCTGGAAATACAGTTAAGGTGGGAGAAAAGAAGGGAGGATCCTAATCATTCTTGCTTATAATTGTATCCTCACTTCCCAGAAAATTGTGTGTAGAAAGTAAATAAAGGAATGATGGGATGTTTTGTGACAGTTCATAAATGATATTAATAGGAAATCACAAGCAGGGGTGATGTCTGTGTAGAAGTCAGAGAAATCTTTGGTCAGGGCTGAAAAATTGCTCAAGTTATGATTCTGAGTGATGGAATGCCACTGATGGCATTCTAAAGCTTTTCTAAACTAATGGCTATACGAATGTCCTTTAATGGGCTGCTTTGATTAGAATCCCATGATTTCCTACCGTTTAAAAAATAGAATGATGGGGCCGGCACCGTGACGCTAGAGGTAAGGTGTCTGCCTTGCCAGTGCTAGCCTAGGACCGATCGATCCCCCAGCGTTACATATGGTCCCCCAAGCCAGGAGCGACTTCTGAGCACATAGCCAGGAGTAACCCCTGAGCGTCACTGGGTGTGGCTCCAAAACAAACAAAAAAATAGAACAACAAAAAATAGAATGGTATTATCTAAAAATTTCAAATAAGAAAATTATTTGGTGACATTAGATCTCTTTGTTAGACATTTTAATTTAAAGTGAAGATGCCTGAATTTAGGAGGTCTTCATAGATGCTTACCCCTGAGGGAAAAAAGCACCTATTTGAACTAATACGCGGAAAACATCACATTCCAGGTAGCAGTGGGAATAAGAATCGTCAAAGTTATAGTAGGGGAAAACAATTTCACAGCATAAAAGTGCTAAGATAGAAAAGTTCAAATCACAAGGTACCAAAGGAAAAATAAAAGAATAAATGGTCAAACTCTCTAAAATAAGCTCACAGACCCTCTTAATCCTGTTTAATTTAGCAGTAGTAATCAAAGGGGGTTGGGATAGAACAATTTTTTTAATTAAAATGTTTATCCTAGTTGCTTTAGGGGCAATGCCAAACAGTGCTTTGGTATTGCATCTTTCTCTTGCTTTAAAAAATAATGACAGACAACAAAACCTTTTTAATTGTCCTTCAAAATAAAATTCAAATGCCTCAATTTGATTTGTAAATACCACTTAGGGAGGAATCTTATCCCACATTTACAAACACCTTATGTGTTTCTTCTTTTTTGACAAAAGGCAAATGCTCCTTAAACTCAGATTAGACGAAAATCAATTTCCCATATGTACAACGTTCCCTTCTCTGTCTGGAGCTCCACATCCCACATATTTCTCCAGACTTACTCAGCTTCCACTTCAGCTGAATTTCTCAAACACTGTTATAAAACATATGCTTCTTTCCACTGTTTACAGATATCCATGACTCTGCTCTCATCTTATATTTTAAACTCTCCAAGTATAGAACTTTGATTGATTTTCAAATGACACATTCCTGACACATCATAGACAAAGAATATTCACTGAATGAATGAAGCACAGAAATGGTCTGCAACAGCTTGTTGCTATCTAGAAAGATTTGAAGATATCATCTAAAAGCCTCTTTAAAGTCTGGGGCAGGAAAAAGATGAAGTTAAGCCTGGAACATCTTGAACCCAAAAGCAAAGAAGAATTTAATAAAGAGGAAAAATTTGGATAATCTAAGTATCACATAAAATAATCTTATTTATTACAGGTAGATACTGAGTCCATTAAAATCAATAAATTTGTAACTAGACTGAAAAGGGAATTTTTTTTAAAGTATAATTCTTTACCACAAGGATTGTTGAGAAAGTAGGCATTTCACTAGCTTTTTCGTTTTCTTTCTTTATGTTTTTGGAGTAAACCCGACTTTATCCTAGGCTTACTTATCGTTTTGAGCTCAGGTATCCTTCCTAGTATGTTTGGGGGACTCCAGGGATCAAACCCGAGTTGGCCATGAGCAAGGCAAGTGCCCCACCCATTATATTACTACTGTAAAATCATCTCATCTGCTGTATCTCCAACCTCAGGTAAATAAATATGAATCAGGGGATGAATCGTGCATGAAATACTCCAAACCAGGTTGAGGATGAAACACATGTAGTCTCACGATCTTCTACCTCGAATCAAGAGCCAGTTGCCAGCAGACCTGCCAGCAGGTCATTACTATTGAGCACAGAGACCACTCCCTTGTGGGGAGTATGGACAGAATAAGTACAGATAGTTCAGGCTATTCTGAGTCAGTCCTGCCCAGGTTGACATGTAAGACAATCTCTATTTTGGGATAAAAACCAAGTTGCAAGCAAATACATACAAAGGAACCAGGGATGATCTTTGTTTTGGGTAAAATAATGCATAATCTAACATACTATTACCCCAACTCCTCACTTTTTTTTAAAAGATTAATACAGCTCATTAGCTAAAATGTTAAGAGGAAGTATTATGGAAAAATGTCAATTAACATGTAGAATAAAATTATAATTATAGATTGCAAGGTAAGGATTGATTTAGTAAGACTCATCAATATATTCTAAAGTCAGTAAGCAAACTAGGATGGAAACTGACTTTTATCAAATACAAAAAGTACATCCTCTACAGATTACCTGGTAAGAATAAGGAAATCTCATCACCAAAAGAAATCTCATCACTAAAGAGATATCAGCACTTTGACATAAAAACTATGGACAGTCTGATATATGGAGATACTGTATGAAAAATATAGTCCACAAATGTCTAAATTGAATCCAGGCAAGTCTCTGGACCAATTACAGAGTTCAGAAGAAATAGGGATAAGGAGTGGAGAAAAAAAAGTTAGAAGAAACTGAAATAACAATCAGAGAAGTATTATTTCACATTGATATTTAAAGACTGCTGAGACCTCAGTTGGAGCAGAGTTCTGAGGCAGAAAAAAAACATGTTGGAATAAAAGATGACAGTGAAAATTGGAAAAAAAAAGTCATTTTATACTGACATTAAATGTACTATGTTCTAATATACTAGTCTGACACTTGAGAACCAGTCCTTAAAAAAAGTTCTATTTTTATTTCTTATAAAAATTTCTTTATTTAAACAGTGATTTACGAAGTAGCTCACAAATTATTTCTGGCGTTCAGTGTTCCAACATCAATTCCACTATTAGTGTAACATTCCCTCCACCTTTGTCTCCAGTTTCCCACCTTTCCCCAAACCTGCACCAACTTGGCAGGTCTGAGTAATTTACTTAATATTACTTATTTCAACTTAATAGTGATGGTGTTGTCAAAAAACAAACAAACAAAACCAAACTTCTATGGCCAAAGCACAAGCCATAGGGCGTTTGCCTTGCTCGCGGCTAACCTAGGATGGACCCAGATTCTATCCTGTGTCCCATATGGTCCCCTGAGCCAGGCGTGATTTCTGAGCGCATAACGAGGAGTAACCCCTGAGCATCACCGAGTGTGACCCAAATACCAATATATATGTAAATATATAAATAAAAACAACCTTCACTACAAAAAACACTTATGAAAGTGTTTCATATCTTGCAATGGAGTCATTATGTCATTGTCTGAAAGTTTACTAAGCTGTTTGTTGCTAGTTGAACATTCTATTGTTGGTTTTGTTTGTTGAGCTTAGGTGTTTTCTATGATCATTTCACATCTAATTTGATGAATTCCTACTTTGATGTTACTGTTCAAAAATATGGAGGTTCAGATATGCAGTCCAGGACTTTGAGAGTCTATGGAGCTAGGCCAATGGGCTGACATGGCAGTAGCTATGGATAGTGAACGTGGCTACCAGAATTTCTGGAAGTACAGAGGTGCTGGGGGAGGCAACCTGCCCTGACTCCAAAAAGCTCCCAGAGATCTCATCATTGAAACTGTTATGTTTGGAGGCTTGGGTGGTTAGGTGTCTGCAGAGATTAGAGGAAAAGCAGTGAGATTGGGTCTTAGGAGTGGCAACAGTTATGGGGCTGGTCTCTGCTGCTGAATCTTCAGTAGAGGACTTGCCTCAGATTCCTCCCAAGTGGCCTCAGTGCCATCAGCTATGAGACCAATATATTTATGATCTTTTTAATAAGGCTTGGTTTGCCTCTCTTTTGAGAGTTCAATGCATTTACTGCACTGACCAGTGGGCAGACATGAAAGTAACTGTTAGAACTGTATTTTTAAAAATGATAACTATATTTGTAGTGAAGACCCCACACCCAAAATAGAACTCTGATTTTATTAGACATTTAAGAAGAACTGTAAAATTTTATATTTTACATAATTAGATATTCACATTTTATGGTGTCAGCCCAAATAATCTATTCTTCTATGAAGCAAGTACTCATTTTGTCTTGTTGCTTGTAGCAATATGCAAATTAAATTGGTTATTTAGATGTGGTAATCCTGGATCAACTCTCTCTCACTATATTAGCACCCCATTCACTGGCTATCTCATGAGAAAAATGTTCTGTTTTATCAGGAACCACTTGTAATTGGATATTGAAAATTTTAGTAATAAAGCACCTTTATATTTCTAGAGCTTATGTGATTTCACATGCATTTTCTCATTTAATCATTTTATTATCCTCAAATAGACTGGGCATTATTATACCCACTGAACAGATGAAAAGTCAGCAATCAAGTGAATTTGTTTTCTGAGTCACATAGCTAAAGATAGGGTCTAGTTCCAAGTCTACTGCTGCTTCTTCAAGCCACCCCAAGCTCTTCCACAGCTCTGACTGTGATTTCTAGCTCTTAGTTGGTCCCAACAAAGGCAAATAAAAGGGCCTGTGTCTGGTAGGAAGTCACTGAAGCACATGCATATGTCAGTTTTGGCAAGTCTCAATGGATGTGGCTGTGCAACTCTTGCACTCAATTAACTTTTTGCTCCTTTGCCTTCAAAAATGACACTGACTCTGCAATCTCTGAGGCTGTGCCCCTCCTTGTGTTATTGGTCCTTCCACTCTAATTGTCTGACTCAGCTTGGATTCCTTTGCTCAGAACATCCATTTGGTCTTACCATGAAGATCTTTCTCTTGTCAATTTTGATGGTCTATTCTCAATCAGTATCAATACTTAATATTAATAAGAAGACTTGATATTGAGGGTTCATAGGGGTCTTAAGGCATAGACATTTGGGGATGGGATTGCAGCATGTGTTAAGCCCTTGACTTCTTTGCCTTGATTTTGTCTCCATCTTTCCTTTCTAGAGACATGATCCCAGCTTTATTCTGACCTCCTCTTCCCTACATAAAATGCTTCTCTGGGATTTCTAATTTAGCTTTCATGTTGTCTCAAAAATACTTACTCAATCCCCCTATGATTGCTCAGCCTTTCAGCCCCTCTTTTCCTCTGTGGATTCCAATTGTTCCTCTGATCACAGCTGCCTGCCTTTTCTAAGAGGACATCTGGACTGTTCATGCTCAGGAATGGAATAGTCATACCCTGTAAGAGCTAACTGTTCAGTTCCTTCTTTTCTTTTTTGTTGGAGACAGAGTAAAATAAACTGTCAGTCTACTGTCTAGGATCAAGCTGGATGAAGGAAGATAGATTGAATACACTGGAAAGGTAGACCTTTTGATGAATTTTTATTAGATTATTATTTTTATTATACATTTCAACAGTCTTGTTTAATGTTCTCAAAGTCCAGTAGATTGGGACAACTCCCAGGAAATTCAAAAATCCTCTGGTACCTACTTTTTTTTTCTTTTCTTTTGGTTTTTGGGTCACACCCCAGCAGTGCTCAGGAGTTACTTCTGGTTCTATGCTCAGAAATCGCTCCTGGCAGGCTCGGGTGACCATATGGGGTGCCTGGATTTGAACCACCGACCTTCTGAAGGCAAGGCAAACACCTTATCTCCAGACTATCTCTCCAGCCCCCATGGTACCTACTTGTAATTTTTTTTCATCCTGAAACATGTAGGCTTGCACATGCCAACTAAAGCTTCATAAAGCAATTGAGGCACTTTGGTACTCTGTGAAATAACCTGCCTTCTTCAGACAGAAGACTTAAGTGACCTTAGTCTCCCTCAGTTCTACCAATCAGTCTCTGAGGAAACATAGATGCTACTATTCTTTCTCTGTAGAACAATAACTTCCCTAAAGAAGTGTCACTGTATAAGGATAGTTTGCACTAAAAAGGAAAACATCAAAGAAAATTAGGTAGGGGCAAGAGATAACAATGGGGTTAAGGCACAGGCAACTGACTCTGGTTTGATCCTTGCCATCACAAGCTCTCCAAACATTTCTGATTATAATTCTAAAGGTGGTAAAGCTTGATCAGAATGGCCTGGTTAATGGGTACTTCAGAGCCAGAGCAGCACCATTATCTAGGCCACCATAATGGAACTACCAACTAAGAATTACAGGGAGGGACCTCCTGGGACTGCCAAGCAACATTTGGATGATTTAACCCCAAATAACTAAGAAATAAAAATTTAAGTACCAGGGAAAAATTTAAAAGCTGAAAGGATTGTTATGCATATTCTATACCTAGTCCCACATCACCCTCTACCTGTCTCCTTCCAGCTTTGCCAGGAGTGATTTTGCTGACATTTTTGGACTGGACAACCTATACAATCACACTGAGAGGATCTCAAGATGTTACTCCTGGGCTCCCTAAGAGTGACTAAAATTAAAAAGAAAAGATAGAAGTAAAAGGGAGAAAATAGGAGGGGAGGGGAGGAATATGAAGTGAAGGGAAGGGGATAAAAGAGAAAGGAAGAGAAGGCAAGAGAACAGAAGGAAGAAAAGGGGAGGGCAGGAGAAGGGAGAGAAGGGAAAGAGAAGAAAGGATAAGGAAAAATAGGGGAGAGAAGGAAAGAAAGAGAAGGGGAGGGTATGGGAAAGAAGGAAAGGGAATTAGAAGGAAACAGAGGAGGGGCCCGGGAGATAGCATGGAGGTAAGGCATTTGCCTTTCATGCAAAAGGTCATCGGTTCGAATCCCGGTGCCCCATATGGTCCCCTGTGCCTGCCAGGAGCAATTTCTGAGCATGGAGCCAGGAGTAACCCCTGAGCACTGCCGGGTGAGACCCAAAAACAAACAAACAAAAAAAAAAAAACAAAAAAAAAAGAAGGAAGCAGAGGAAAGGGAAGAAAAGGAAAGGCATGGGAAGTATGGGAAAGAGAGAGAAGCAAAGGGGAGGGAAGGCAAGAGAATGGGAAGGGAGTAAAGAAGAAGGAAAGGGAAGGAAAAAGAAGGGGAGGGGAGGGAAAAGTAAGGTAGAAAAAGGAAAGGAGGAAAGAGAAATGGAGGGTAAGGGAAGGGAGGGGACTGAAATGAAGGGAAGCAAAGGGACAGAAAGGGGAGTGGAGTGGAGGGAAGGTAAAGGGAAGAGAAAGAATTGAAAGGAAGGAAAGTGGAAGGAAGTTTTTTAGGTGAGATTTAACAAAGTGGAAAGTAAACAATTAGAGAGAGATTCAATTAAAAATTTTGGAGTGAGAAAAATAATATGGAGACAGAATAATTTAAAAAAACATAAGATTATTTGTGCATTTCAACTAGCTCTCATAAAAGGCATCAGACAAATTAAGAAGATACAACAGATTGAGTTGTGAAAGAGTCCGTACCCTCACTCCAGCTAAATTAGTATTCCCTACAATGAATGAATACTCACCATTTCCATGTACCTCAGAATTTCATACTTTAAAAATTGTTCATAATATGGTGATGAATCTAATTCCTAAGGTAAAGTCCAAATCCTCATATACACTTTAAAATGTTATTTTGGAGCAGAGAAGTAGTTAGTGATAAGGTACTGTCTGTGGATATGGTCAGTCCTAGTTTGATTCTGGCACTATATAATGTCCTCTTGAACCCTACCATGAGTAACATTCTGATCCCTGAACAGAGCCAGGAGCAATCCCTGAACAGAGCCAGGTGTGGTTCCCAAACCAAAATGTAAGAAAAAAGATACCTTTAATTAAAAACTTGGGATTATGCAAATTCATTTTGTATAATCATTTTTCCCCTTCAAAGTTCTCCTTGCTCAATTCTGTCCAAATCTCTGAAGTCAATTATATTCAGAACCCCTCAAATAAACAACTATAGGCGGCACTTTAGACCTTCCACCAAGCAAAATATTGAAGTTTCTTTTCAGGCTTTTTTGAGTTATTGCCTCACAATTAGGAAAAGCTCAGAACACCTACTAGGTTTCTACTTCCTAACAGATGTTTTCCAGATGTTCCCCCATGTCTTTCTACTTAATGCTCTGCCATCTGCCAACTTAAAGGTATCACAAGAGGGAAGAGAGGGAATGGATGCTTTGGGTGAGTTGGCTTTTTCAATTGTGAAGACCTGGCCATTGCCTCATTTTGTGAGTCTGAACTGCATATATTTTCCATTTTTCCATAAATACGTTGCATTTTTTCAATTATTAATCAAAATTAGGTCATCTGTGGCATGAAACGCATGAGCTTTCATTATCATATCTAAAGTTGTATTGCTCTTCATTCATGAATACACATTTTATATAAACCTACCACAGGATCCCTTCAGCATAACAATGGGCATCTTCATGCTCAAATAGCGCTAATCTTTGTACCCTTATTTATTTTTACAGCATGACTGTAGATCACGAGAACAAGGAAGTGTGAGACTTTTTGTCATCTTCCTGTCTGTACTTTGCCATTGTGATTCTGATTCTTGTTTATTTTTTTCCACGGTTAAGTGGAGACAAATCCTAGAGTTCCAAAATCAATGGTCAGTTAAGAGTCAAAGTCAGTCAGAGCTCAGCCTTTCTGATGCTTATTTCCATTTGTAACACTTACTGAGATTATTATTCCCTCCGATTATGTAGAATAATGGTGAATATTTTTCTAAAATCATGATTATGCTACATATCAAAAAGGTTCACACTTTTTGAAAACTCAAAAATCCCATTCAAAGACCCAACGAGAATAATGACTATTGGGATTTCAGCAAACAGAAGACAGTTCTGGGAAATTGATACTAATTACAATATACTTGTCTAGAGTCACCTAGTCCTATATTAAATTCATTATTATAAAAATTATTATAAGATTTGGACTCTCCATATGATAATCTCATATGTTTTCTCTCAAAAGAAAACAACCCTTCCAAGTCTGTCAAATCAGTGGTTTATTTAGAGCAATATAAATCTGGTCATATGTTATAGTCACAAAGTCAGATTTATAATGATCAAATGATAAGTGTGGTACTGACTGAGGATATTAATGCCCCTGGCAGAATAAAAACATATCTCCTACCATCACAATATTGATATTTTATCTTAACTGATTGACTTATTCCACATATCTACGAATAGTAACTGCAAGTAGTAAAATATCTTTTATTTGAGAATGCATTGATATCCCTCATATCAACTTTATGCCACACTTAGAATATGATAGGTGGAGCAATAATACAGTCACTATGCAAAAGTGAAAGACTCATTCCATTTTGCTTTAGTCAATAGATGTATTTAATTGTTTTATGAAAACTTAAAAAAATATCTTCAGCTTTCATTTTAGAGTTTTGCTGCTCTTTTGTAAGGGACTAAGAGACACGGTTTTAAGTAAATTTGTTACCAAAAGACCCAAATTTAAAAGTAATTGTAAAACATAATAATACTAAAATTTATACATGAAGTTATATATAGGGACCCAAATCCTAATATAATGAATCAGAATATAAATAACTGGAAATAGGGATATTATAATTCATATATGTATTATTTTTCCTCATTTTCCTGTTATATCTCAGCTGGAATAAATGGAAACCAACACTTCTTGGGAAAACATTTGATGAGGTAGGTCATGTTTTCATTGGGTCTTGGTAGATAAATTGATATTTGTCCACCTAGACAAAAAATAAATGCATTTTAGGAGAAATAAAACTTAGGGGAGAGTCTCTATAAATGAGCCTATCAAATTCCACCACACTTCACATAATCACTGATATTTTGCACCTCTAAGAGTGTTATTTAAGTTTTCAATGCAGTTAATTGAAACCCTACTAGATGCAAATCAAAAGTTTCAACCTTAATTGAGATATTTTGAAAATTGAACCCATTGCTTCAGGCAGGTGCTACATGATATTCCATTAATATAGGTAATTAACATTAGCCTCTGCTTTAATTAACATGCACACTTTAATTAGCAAAGCATTAACCAACATTAAAAAATCTGATCTTCATGCATCACAAAAAATATTGCAAAGTTATGACTACCATGTTATTTTTCTCCTAGGTTGTAAATCACAAAATAGCGATCACATTTGAAGTACACAGCAAATCTAAAATATTAAATAGGGAGACATTCATAATATGAGTGAAACTCTATTAAAATGAAAAAAGGACATTCTTTTGAAAATATTGAGCCAATGGTTCACACTTTAAATATGAGAATATATTGCAATCTGCAATGATTATTTAGAGGGCAGAAGATTTTGTTTTAAAAACTCCACAGACTGAGACTTTTCTTATAAGTGATAAATGACTCAACAAGAGTTCATAGTATCAAAGTGACAATCTCTTAACCTCTATATTCCAAGGGACCAAAGAAAGTACCAGTTGCAAAACCATTTAGTATTTGAGGTCTCCAAAAAGCAGAAACTTTATTTTGAAAAACAAGGTCACCTTTTTATTTCTTTAAGATTCAACTGTGTAAGAATAGATCTTTGAGGAAACAAATTAAGGGGCGGAGAGAGACAGATGGGAAGCAGGAGTAAGGGGACCCAAGTACATCAGTGGTGTGAAGGGACCATATGTGGAATTAGGGGAACCAATCTAGGGTCAGCCTAGATTGTACATGCATTGTACATGCATGACTAGTACCTTCATTAACATCTGTACCTGAGCTTCCTGTCAATTATCATTTTACCACAGCTTCCCACAAGATATCTTTTTCAGTGTGCTTTTTAAGTTAAAAAATTAGGAAATAAAAATTTGGGGAGTGTGCAAAGATTTTTTTTTACAGGCTGTTACTGTGAATTACTTGGTCTTTTCTACTGTGGCATATCAGGGCCCAGAATCCTGGAAGATCTTGCAGACAAGTGCTTCCTTCAAACAAGTCTGAGGTTACCATCCTGAAAATAGATGCCAGGGCACCCCTGATTCTGTCTGAATGAATTTGTAGTTCTTTTACCAAAACTTTTTATACTCAATATGATTTATGATGAAATTCCTTATGAAGTGTTGCTATACCTGAAATCTTATGCAGTAAATATATAATAGAAGAGACAGAAATAAGCATATTTAAAGCCAAGGCTTTAAGCAGCACTGAACTCTATTTTAGAAATGATTACAAGCCTTCACAAATACCCCTGAGTTCCTAGGACCTACCTCAAAGATGCAAAAACATAAGGCACTAAGTCTTTTGCTTACTGAATATAAATATTTCCAACAAATGCCTAAATGTGAAAGTTCTCTCTACTAAATTGATTTATTTCCCTCACTTTAAAGTTTCTCAGCACTTCAAAAATCAACTGAATCAGAATCAGATTTACTAAAATGTAGACTCAAAGGCAGAGTTGTGAGGAATGAATTTTGTGGTGAACATTAACCAGCCCTTCCAAGTGATGCTTCCTCAGTAAATATAGAGATCTTATAAGAGAGAAGCCACTGTCTTCTACTTGTCAGATTATTATTGTTACGATAGGAAATGACCATAAAATGAGAACAAAAGTCTACAACTAACTTCATAGCTTTGGCACTTCAAGGAGAGCAAATAGAATATTTTAGAGGAAAAAATTTGATAAAACTCACTTTTGAGAATCAACATGATTTAATGGACAGATAAAAACCACAAAAAATAAAAATGTTTGTTTGGAATAAATTATTTTTACAATTCTCTCTACCGTACATAATATTTCATAAATAGAATTTTCAAAATTATTTTACATATCCATCTATGCTCAGGGCTCTCTAAGTTCAGTCATGTGTAAAGTAAGTGTCTTACCAACTGGACTGTCTCTCTATCTCTAAAAACTTTTCATTAAAGGTCAAAGTTAGTTCAAAGTTAGTAGAGTCTCTATTTTTGTCACTATTACTTCACCAGCATATGACTGAATCTATATCATGTTTCATGCCATCCAACTCTATACTTTTGCTGAAATAACTAAGAAAGACTTATCTAGAGAGAAGTAGACATATTTATCTTAAGAGAGACAGATTTAACATACATTGACTTTCTTAGATTTTTGATCATATTACACATGACAAGATCAATATAAATCTGAGAAAATATGGTCCAATTCACTTTACTAGATAAAAAGTTAGGTTGGCAGCAAAGCTTTTCCCAGTCTTACCTCCTTTTTCAATCTTCTCTCCCATTACTTTACAGAGAACATTCTTTTCAAGGCCATTTTTTTCTATTCATCACTGACTCCTGGAGAGAAGTGCTTCTTACCCTGAGTCTCTACAAGTAATACTTCTCCCACATGAAACACCTTTTCTAAAATGTTCTCATACTTAAATAAAATTTACCATGGATAGGAGCCAGAGAGATTCTACAGTACAGCAGATAAATTTCTTTCCCTGAATGTGGCTGATCTGGGTTTAATCTCCAGTACCACTTATGGTCCCAGAGCACTTCCAAGAGTGATTCACAAGTTCAGAGACAGGAGCAAGTCCTGAGTACTGTTGGGTATGGCCCCCAAAATCATGGAATCACATGCTTTGTTGTAATTTAATTCATTTGATGCATTTATGGTTAGGTTCTTTGCAATTTGCTCTCACTCAGAAGAAAATTTCCAAATTAGTCATGCCATTTCCTGGATGTCCTGTTAAGGATTATGTTATGAGACTATGTCAAGAAAATCTACCGAATGGTATGAGCTTCAGATTCTGACTCTTGTCAAACTAGAGCTTGTAAATGACCTCACAAAGTCCCCCAGTCATCTGCAAATGACATACCATTATTAAATTAAGCATGTCATTTTTTGAGAAGAAATTTTACAGCAGATATACAGCTACTAAAATTATGGGTATTTGATAGGGCAGAGACTGATTTTTAATGATGATCCAAATTAATGCCTTTAAGTTTGAGCAATTAATAAGAGTTTAAGGTACAATGGTTCCAATTAAACTTGAGCACATAGCAGAAGAACACATGTGATCCAGGGCATGATTCCTCTGATTTGTTGCTATGAAAGTAACAGGTATGAATAGGTCAAACCCTAAAAGTAGCAAGGATGATTATAAGATCACAAAAATTAATTATTAGTGTGGGGTTTTGTTTGTTTGTTTTTGGACCACACTCAGCAGTGCTCAGTGATTATTCCTTGCTTTGCACTCAGAAATCATGCCTGAAAGGCTCAGAGGACCATATAAATGCCAAAGATTTAACCTGGGTTGGCTGCATGCAAGGCAAATGCTCTACCCATTGTACTATTGCACCAACTCCCCCCAAATCAATTACTGTTTTCTCTGTTGAACCTATCAATTAAAACATAATTCTTGTTTATTTTAATACAGAGATCAGAGGAAGCAAACAAATTCAAACCCATTACTTAATACTTAACCATTTCATCATGTCTTCAAGATAAAAAAATATCATTCCAATTTTATAAATGAGAAAACTGACACACGAAATTTATGTATATGTCAGTAAAGGAAAAATGAGAGGGCATGACCAAATATGGTAACTAAGCTTTCAATGGTGGATAACTTAGATGTAGAGGAAACATGTACCAATTAATCAAGTAATTATTTCATGATATAAATGTTTGAAGTAAAGTGCTGACTGATGAGCCCGAAAAATGTACATTCAGAAAGAAGGGAAACTGTCAATGAGGAGAAAATAATACATGTTAAAAAAAAAAAAAGAGCAGCGACCATTTTAGGTAGGAGTAAGAGGATTTTCCTAATAAAAAGTAAATTAGGGGTCAGTGGTGGTATAAGCGGTAGGGTGTTTGCCTTGCACACCCTAACCTAGGACAGACCGCATTCAATTCACTGGCATCCCATATGATCCCCCAAGCCAGGAGCGATTTTTGAGCACATAGCCAGGAGTAACCTCTGAGCATCACCAGGTGTGGGCCAAAAGCCAAAAAAAAAAAAAAGTAAATTAATTTATATAGTAGCTGAACATATCATGAAGGAAAACATAAACTATCTTGGAGTTAACTAGCAAGGATTGCTATGATGAATTTCCTTTAAAGAAATTTTTGTGCTTTCATTTTTTGGGGGGACAAATCTGTGAGAGGCCAGAAATATTGTTTGGATGTCGCTCTTGATTATGCTTGGAAGAACATGAAGTACCATAGATAGAACCGGGGGATCCCACATATAAAACCCATGCTCCAATTCTTTAAGCTATCTTCTACCCTCATCTTTTTTGTGTTCTTTTATAGTATCAGAAGACAAAGAATTCTTAAAAATAACTTGGCTTTAGGATATTCTGTGTTTCTAAGAGGAGGAATAATATAGTCTAGGTTTCTAAGAGAAGGAAAAATAAACATGTGAAAGACTGGATAAAGAGATAAAAATAGTGTAGGGTCTACGTTATTGCAATGCCCAGAAAAATACAGAAAAATGCTTCTAAGAGTTCTTGTTGAGGAAGCTTCAGGGAGGGCTTGGTGACTGGTGTTTTTCTTTTGGGAAGTAAAGGAAAGAACAATGAAAAGGGTTCTGGCTTCTATTGCTGAGGAGACTGGCATACACAGGTAGCAGGGTAGGACTACAAGAGAGATGTAAAAAGAAAAGTGAAAATAAGTTGGTAGGAAAAGTTTTAGATAGCAACATCATAAAATTCTTTTTTTTTTTTTTTGGTTTTTGGGGTCACACCCGGCAGTGCTCAGGGGTTACTCCTGGCTCCATGCTCAGAAATTGCTCTTGGCAGACACGGGGGATCATATGGGGCACCGGGATTCGAACCGATGATCTTTGCATGAAAGGCAAATGCCTTACCTCCATGCTATCTCCCAGGCCCCTATCATAAAATTCTTATCTTCTTCAGGCCATTGAAGGCCATGTACTACAAGATACAAAATGAACAGATAGTTCATTGAAGATGCAAAGCTGATCATCACTGTTGAGAGTAGTGGGTGAAATTATCCTGTTATATAATTCTCAAAAGATAGTATGTGTAGATATATTTGTGTTATACAGATATAATGTAAAAAAGTATATATGGGCTGAAGAGACAGTAAAGGAGGCAAAGCACTTGATTTTCTTGTCACTGACCCCAATTCTATCCCTCATGCCAAATGTGTTCCCTTGAGCATCAATTCCAGGACCACAGAGTCCCCAGAGCACTGGCAGATGTAGTCCTAGAGATCTTTGAAGTTCATGAGCACTGCTTGGGAGAACTTGCACCTTCCCACAAAGAATATTCTCTAGAGAAACCCAGAATAAATTTTGAAGATAGTCAAAGGAGAAAAAGGAATGGGACAAAAGGAAATTAGTTATTTGCTGTTAATAATCTAGATTGGAATCAGATACATAGTACAAGGAAGTAAAAGTGACCCCACACAGAATGAACAAACTATATGTAACAATTTAACACTGCACCACCACCATAATGATAAAAACAAAATGATTGAAATAACTTAGAAAGAATAATACAGAGGAAATGTTTTTGAAGCTATCTATCCTAAACCAGTTCTTCTTAAGTGGTTCTTTACTTTCTCTGTATGAAAAAAAAAAAAAAAACTATGTCCAGACTAGGTGAATGCAAATGGAGCTAATAATGCTTTCATTTTCAAGAGGAATTTTGGTCTGATTAAAACACATTTGAGGGGCCAGAGCAATAGAGCAGCAGTAGGACTTTTGCCTTGCTCGTAGCTGATCCAGGATGGACCTGAGTTAGATCCCTGGTGTCCGATACAGTCCCCCAAGCCAGGAGCAATTTCTGAGTGCATAGCCAGGAGTAACCACTGAGTTTCACTGGGTGTGGTTTTTTGATACAAAAATCAAAACAAACAAACAAACAAAAAATAACCAACAACCTAGATTTGAGCTGGTAACATATTTTCCCCGCTTAGGTTGTTTGGATTTTTGTCACTTAATTGTCATATTTAATACTTATTAATTATATACCAGTATTTGGCTTCAGCTAAGATGCTTGGGATGAAATTCCACAGAGTAAATTGCCTGTTTGTATTATACATCATTTTAGTAAGTAGGAATTTTAATTTAAAAAATAAAGGAAGAATGAGGTATGAGTGACTAGTGACCCTTTTTAATGAAATTTGTAGGTATGAGACACTCAAAATATTCAAAATTAAAATAAATTCTAAACCACCCCCCCCCCGAGAGTTAATCTAACATCTATGTTAAAAGGAATAACAAGTGTCCATCTTAGGGTTTGTTTTAAAAATTGATCGATATAAAATCTGAGCAGTGTGAACTGCTTAGAGAAACCCTGCTCTCTATCAAAGATAAGGAACCTCTCTCTGCAACATGCTTCCTTATTCTCTGCCTTCACTTCTCATTTCTTAAAACTATCTAAAATAATTTATCAACATAAACTGCAAACTTAGCTTAATGAGCAAGCAGTTATTACATACCTTCTATTCTTTCTTTTTGTTGTTTAATTTTTTGATGATTGTTTTGGGACCAGACTGAGATGGACTTAGGAGCTCTTTCTAGTAGATGTTGGGGTTGAGGATTTGCTCCCTTCAGTGCCCCATGTGGTACATAGGATCAAACTCAAGAGTCCAGTATGCCTCCAGTCCTTTGAGCAATCTCTCTGGAAGATTTTTTATACTATTTTTATGAGATACAGCTCACTTATGAAAAGAGCTCTACAAAATTAATCATAATTATGTAGCTACTTGTTTCCTGTTTTTTCCCATACTTGGATCAAAAATTTACAAACTACTAAAACTTGTATTTAATTCATCCATATTTATTTTACAAAAGAAGAAATAATGCATAAATGTCTATTTTAACTTTATCACCGATAAATTAAAAATGAAATGACACTGAAATCTAGTCTAGTCTTTCAGTACATGCCTTAGAAATGCAAAGGTATTGTAGAAATTTAATGAAAACTTTCAGCACAATTAAATGTAAAATAAGTTTTAGCATGCGTTTCTCCTGCCAATTGGCATACATAATAGAAAAATGGTAGAGAATAGGTTAAACAGTCTAAAAGGATTTTAACCTTAAATTTGACAGAAGTTAAATGGCTGTGACATTGGGTTCTTCTGCTTTATTCCAGCTAGTAATCCACCCTCAAAGTTCCTGTCAGGTAAATGACCTTGTATTTCATTAACTGATAATTAAATGGATTTATTCCACTAACGGTTTTAATTAAAATGCTAGAAATATTGATTACCCCTCTCATCCTTATTCCCCCAGATGAAAAAAAGGTTTTAGGAATGTTTATTTAGAGAAGACAGAGAATTAAATTAGATTGAATCTCTATGAGACCCGAAGACTGGTTCTTTCATTTCTGCTGCTCAAGCAGAAAAAGGTTTCAATTTTTTTGATGTTTGATTAATTATTTTGAAATCCATTTATGCTTACCTTGGTGTTTAATTAAAAATGTCATTTTTAGCATAATTAAATTGGCTATCTGTGGAAGACTAACTTCAAACTTATATTTAAAAAATGCAATGCCTTTTTTTTGGTAAAAGAAACTTTCAGTTATTTGCTTTTTTGGTAGAGCTACCGCCTCCTGAATGAGAAACTAAAGAGACCAGGAGCTTAATTGGATTTCCTACATTTGAATATTAGGCCACATATGCTTATGACTAGTCTAGGTTTATTTGGACTCGCTCTTTAATGCATTAGCGATTCATTCATTCTAACAAATACAGAGCGTGCTTTTCCAAATGTGTTGGATTTTGCAGTGTTTACTCTGACAAAATGCACCTCATAAAGGCTGTCTTAAGCATGCCTGGATGCTTTTCTACAGCACTGATTCAAGTAAGTTAAGATACAGTTTCTACTGTCAGCTCTGTCAAAGCATATCCAGGCAAGAGAAAACAGTTTTGCTAAACATCAGATAATGACAGAGTGGTAAGTCTAAAAAAAAAAAGAAAAGAAAGCACTTGACCAGAAGAGAATGCATTCATATTTCTCTTAAAAAAAAGGAGGGGCTATATAGGATGCATGCTGGGAACAGGGGAGGGAGGACAATACTGGTGGTGGGAATGCTCCTGATTCAATGTTACTATGTACCTAAAATACTACTGTGAATGATTTGTAATTCACTTTGGTCAAAATAAAAATTATTAATAAAAAAAAATGATTGCAGGTGCCAGAGTTATGGTGCAGCAGTAGGGTGCTTGCCTTGCATGTGGCTGACCCAAGGACGGACTGCAGTTCGATCCCCCGGTATCCCATATGTTCCCCCAAGCCACGAGCGATTTCTGAGCGTATAGTCAAGAGTAATCCCTGAGTGTCACTGGGTGTGTCCCTCCAAAAGAGTGATTTCAAATAATCACAATTGCTTATAAAATAGCCAAAAGTAATTTTACATAGTTAAATAGTAATCCACAAAAGAAGGAAAAACCCACAATCTGAGAGGTCAAATCTTAATGAACAATGAGGAAGATTATCTAACTTTATATCTAAAATGCTCATATCAGCATATTTTCTAAAATATCTGCTTAACAATAAAACAAAGCCTTCTTCTAAAGTCTGTTCTAGCTAAGTTTGGAATTTAGTTCATAGTTTTGATTTGTGTAAGTCAGAGAAATGAGAATACATGTAATTCCCATGCTTATGACACTGAGGTCGCAAGAACTGATGATGCCACTTGCATTGTTTGAACTAGGAGAACAATAAAGGGAGAAGTGCTACTCTAAAAGACAGATAAATTCCTATTTGGTGCATGTCTGTTCATAATAATTTAGAAAGTTTTTTTAACAGTTAAAATATTTTTAATCACTGCGAGTTGTTACAAAGATGTTTATGACTGGGTTTCAGTGATACAATGTTCAACATCCATAGCTTCACCAGTGCACCACCAATATCCCAGTTTGCCAACCTCCACTTAGGTCTCTTTGCTGTCTAACTCTATGACAGACATCCCCACCCCTTACATGTGTGTTCATATGCTCTCACTCCTCCTCTTTTTCCTCTTGAAACACTGGTTTGCAATATGGTTACTGAAGGGGTATCACACATATCATTTTAGATCCTTTCAGCACCCAGATCTTGTCTAGAGTGATTATTCTCAACTATGATTATTGTCATAGTGATCCTTTCTCTTCCCCACTCTTTTTGGCAAACTTCCTACCTGGACCAGTTTTCCTGGTATACTTTTTAAGAGACACTTTTTCTTTCAATTGATAGAGTCAAGAATACTCATGGCAATAATATAACACCTTGACTTCTTCTAATTTCCAAAGGACTTCTCAGTATGTTTCTGATCTACATAAAAAGGCACTTCCTTTTCCTCATATCTTCCATTTGTCCTACCCCTGATCATTGGCAAGCATACAAATATCTGGTTGTAAGACAATTAAGTCCTGGGAAATATTATATGCAGCTTAGTTTTTATAATAATATTGTATTATAAAACTAAAAGTTACTAAAAGATAGCATGGAGGTAAGGCATTTGCCTTTCATGCAAAAGGTCATCGGTTCGAATCCCGGTGCCCCATATGGTCCCCCGTGCCTGCCAGGAGCAATTTCTGAGCATGGAGCCAGGAGTAACCCCTGAGCACTGCCGGGTATGACCCAAAAACCAAAAAAAAAAAAAAAGTGTATATCTTAAAAGTTATCGCCACACAGAAAAGTGAATTAAGTAAAAGGATGGAGATATTAACTAACCTGATCATAGTAACTGTTTCATAATAGATATTTATATCAAATCATCATTTTTGGGGGGTCATACCTGGCAGCACTCAGGGGTTACTCCTGGGTCTATGCTCAGAAATTGCCCCTGGCAGGCATGGGGACCATATGGGATGCCGCGATTCAAATCACTGTCCTTCTGCATGAAAGGCAAATGCCTTACCTCCATGCTATCTCTCCGGTCTCCAAATCATCATTTTAACACTTGAAATGTATGAAATGTAACATTTGATATTCCAATAATCTTTCAATAAAACTGAGAAAAGTTTCGCTAAATAAAATGGACACATTTCTTTTTGGTGAAAAGGACCAATGATGGTCCAGCTTTCCTTAGTATGAAGTTTGAATTCTCAATAGTTGATGCGACATTACTTTTAACATTCAATTACACTAATACCATAAACAACCTTTGGCTAGAATTTCGAAGATCAACTCATCTGTGAGGATTTTCTTACATATAGTTACAGATCATAAAATATTGTGATCCTCCCTTACTTTCAAAAGAATCGCTTGATTCAAGCTTCAACCTGAGAGCTTTCTTTAACATGAAAATTTCATGTAATGTTGCTCAGGCTTCCTAAGCAAAAGAAACAGCAAAATTTCTGTATGTTTTCACTGAAAGAAAAAGACCAGAATGGCAATTAAAGTGGTTGAGCATATAACCAGCAAGACTGAGGCTCTTAATTTGATCCCCTGCACCAAATGAACCTTTATCTAGTCCTCCAGGACAACCAGATTTGACCCTATTGAACCTTGAACCCAAGTATCATCAAGCTCAAATAATGGGAAATTACCCCTATTTAAAAAGAAAAGAAGACTCAAAAGTTGAGAAAAGGACCAATATTCCAAAAATTCATTTTTTAATTCAATAGCCATTTTAAATTTACTTTGTTTTTTTTAATTATTTTATTTATTTACTCACTTATTTTTGGTTTGGGGGCCACACCCAATGATGCTCAGGGGTTACTCCTGGCTATGCACTCAGAAATTGCTCCTGGCTTGGGACACCATATGGAATGCCAAAGGATTGAACTGTGGTCCATCCTAGGTTAGGGCGTGCAAGGCAAACGCCCTATTGCTTGCACCACTGCTCCAGCCCCTAAAATTATTGTTTTTATCTTCACTTCTTTTATTTCTTTTGTTGTTGAGATGATCAGGAGTTGCACATTGGGTATAATGCCTGCATACTGGTCATCATGCTTACCAGTGGTCACTTACTTTTTAGTTGTGGTTTAGTTGGTTATATCAGATATTGTGTACTAGGAGCACTGAAGATCCTAAACAGCAGGGCCTTTTGGGTCAAACCACCACAGAAGGGCTGATACAGGGTCTCAAACTCATTGCCTCATGTTTACAAAGCACAAACTCTCCCTAGGCAGCTAGACCTCACTTTTCTTACCAGTAAAAAGAAACACAGTTGGCATATACTTCAGTTTTCTTATCTAGCCACAAAAATAACAAATGTAGTGAAAGATCGTTTCTTTCTAAAAGCATTGGCATCTGTAGATGTGAAGACCAATGGTCGCCATTTGCAAAATGATGTTTAATCACATTCATTGGTTGTAATTTACATATGTGAAAAATGATCAGAGATAAGGGAAGTTAGCCTGATCTACTATGTTTGAAAATGTCATATTTCATTGTTTGAGAGTGATTTGATACACCTTTAGATATAATTGGAAATATTTTTAAGATACCAATATAGTTTTATGTTTTTCCCTTGAACTTTAAGGAACTACCCAAGATGAATAACTTTATTTTCACACTGATATATGATATATTTTAACCTGTCTACATACAATAATAGTGCTGTTAACAACTGCAACTTTCTTCAAGTATGCTATGAATCACTGTATTCCTTTTCCCTTTTTTCATGCACCATTGCCACTATCTTACCTTCAGCAGTTTTGCTAGATTTCAATGAGGATGGAACTAGAGGGCACACATTAGAATTTTATATCAGTTCAAGAAGGGGAGAGAAGAAAGACATATGAAGCCAAAATGACATTCATTGAAGGTTCCCTAGGGAAGATAACACATGTTTTTGTCTCTCACCTGCTAGGCATGCTAAATCAGTGCAATGATAAGCTAATTTATGAAATACATTTCATCAAAACATGGACATCTTTACTATTGCTAGTACAGTATTTGAGTTTTGGAAATAATGGCAGCCTAATTTTTTAAACTTAGAAGACATACATTTTCTGAAATAATGTTTGTAGTATATTCTGTATTAGTATCAGATTTCTAACTAAAATAACATTTATTATACAGTTTCTTACCCTAATCTCAAAAATCTCTATTCATCTCCTGAAATGTGTGTCAAGTGTCATTATTTTTCATTAAGGTACACAGCAATTGGATTTGAGTAATTACATATATATAAAACATATGTTAAATTATATGTATTCTCAGATGTTCAACTGCCCTTTATTTAGCATTTTAAATAATCCTTTGCAATTCATTGTCAAACTTCGTTTTTCCCCTACTTTTTCAAGACACAATTGTGACTTGTTTTATTTCAAAACTGTGATAAAGTCACTAATACAATAAGTGTATAGATTATTTCAGGGGTACATGCCTTTAGTGTTACCAAGTGGGCACCATTAACCATAATGCCATCCTGGTAGCCTTCGAAAACATTCCTGTTTTGTTAGCAATAGAGCAGATAGTTTTTTATATAATCAATGCCTTCTCCAAGGAATGGCAAATTAAATGTGGATCAAATTAAAAGCATCTAAGCATAAAATTAGAATCAAAACAAGAATTTCCCATTAAAAAGTGCAATTCAGCCTTCTGTGATGTTTTTTTTTTTTTGAAGATTCTTTCTGTCAAGCTCTTATCCTCCTGCCAGAGAGGCCTAAGAACTGTGTGCAGTGTCTGACTTCCCATTCACTTGCATCTCTTGCAGATTTAACTTGAATTCAGCACAACCCTGTTATTGGTGTGGCTGTTCAGGAGCCTCTGTGATACACCACTCCCCCTGTCACCAACCTAGACAGGACAATCAAAAGACACATAAGGTAGGAGGCAGCAAGTCAGAAAGGATCTTCTGTTTACCCACAAATACATTGACAGTCAGCTGTGATGGGAAAAGAAACATAGCCAACACTACTGATAGTTTGTGGCACTTCAAAAAATTCAAGGTAGAAATTTTCCTTAAGGCTACCTTGCTCTTTTACATGTGCATTTTTTTAAGAAGAAAAGGTTTTCCCTAATAATTTGTGTTACAGAAAAACAAATGATTTTTTTATTTAATGACGATTCTCCAGTGCACAGTGTAAAAATTTAAGAAGAGTCTACTGGTTTGAGACTAGTTTATGGTCAAAGTCAAAGTTCTTTTTCTTAATCATACCATCCTAAGCCAAACACCAAACATGCTTTACTGCAAGAATAACAACAAATTTAGGTTTGTCATGAAAATAAATCTGCAACTGAGAGGTGACTAGTTTGTAACTTTTGTGCTTGAATGATCCATTGATTACAGTAAACACACCTGTTAGTCTGTCAAAAACATCATTGCAGGCAGCTTTTCAGGTGATAAGACCTCTCTTGACAAAGACAGGAAGAAATTTTATTGGGTTTCTCCTGAGACTTTTGTGTAAGAAATTGGAAAGATTAAGTGAAAAGCATAAAAGAAATGCACATATTTGGAGAAAAGGAATGTTTGTGCATATAAGAATTGGTAAGAAGAAAAAATAGAAAAAAGTGGGGCCCGGGAGATAGCATGCAAAAGGTCATTGGTTCGAATCCTGGTGCCCCATAGGGTTCCCGTGCCTGCCAGGAGCAATTTCTGAGCATGGAGCCAGGAGTAAACCCTGAGCACTGCCGGGTGTGACCCAAAAACAAAACAAAAAAAGAAAAAAGAAAAAAGGAAATGAAGGTGAAGAAAGAGAGAGAGAGAGAGAGAGAGAGAGAGAGAGAGAGAGAGAGAGAGATCACGGGACTTTCAAAAGGTCTTGGTTCCCAGAAAAGAGTAGAAAACCAAAGTAATCTGGGAATTTGTGCCATTTTATAGAAAATCAGAAAAAAAATTTTTTTTGAGTACCTAAAGTCCTTTTTGTTTTCTTACCTGGTAGGAGAACTTTTAGGAACAGCCTAGATACAAAACCCCTTGGGCAGTATTTACAAAGAGATCAAATGAATGTCTCAAGAAACCAGCACTATGTTAGAGATTCTTTGCTCCAAGGTCACCAGATAAAACCTAGCCAGGTTAGAAATTACTGACAGCTTTCCTCTCTGAAGCTGTCCTGGAAACACTTGATAGGAGGAAAAAAATGATCATCATAGAGAGAGTCATTTCTCTGGACATTATTTGACAGTCTTCAGAGGATAGCAACTTCCTACTCCTCATATCTCTTCAAAATCCTTAAGATCAATTCCAACTCTATCTAGACTGAGATCACTATGAACATTGGGTATACAATGCTTCGGACTCATACAGTGGCAAACAGATTACCAAATTTAGTCAGGCCATTGAACATCAAATGATCTGTTAGAAATGGCTACTCCAACAAACATCTCATCCTCAAAGATCTGCTACTGAGTATCTTCATAAGTCAAATTAGTGGACTTTGTATGTGCTGTATTTATTATTATTTCAGTATGTCAGGTGAACATATATATGAGAAATAGGAGAAAGAGAAATAGACAAATAACCGCATTCAGCATTATATATAGTAAAGGCTACAGATTTATTCCTAACTGATGATAAAGATTCATCCATTTTCCTTTTCTATTTCACCTGGGTTTGGTCTTGGCAGGGAATCAAGACCAAGTACTAAGTTCATTACAGCTCAAAGATCTATTTATATCACGGATATGTTTCTTTTCATTGAGAAGAAATAATGGGTAACAGTAAACCCTATAACTCTCTTCAACAGCACAAATGTTTAAAAGTAGAAAGAAGAAACATACTTATGAAACAGGAAGGGAAAAATGAAAGGATAAAGCAGAACGTTAGAACAAAGTGAGGAAGAAAAAAAGGAATGATGAAAAGAAAGCAAACAGGAAGCACCTTTTTCAACATAATATACAGCCTATAAAAGAGATTTAACCATCTATTCTTATTTTCATCCAGGGATAGATTTCAAATATTCAGCAGGGCAACCCAATGGTATGGGAATTCCTTTTAAGAGATGCAGAGCTTAATTTATGTTGCATTTGTTTTATGAGCATACTGAACTGTATGCATTTGTTTTAGTTGTACTAACAAGTATCAATCTATCCTCATATTGTCATGAAAACTTTTTATCCTAATGAAAATATTCTAATACCAGGTAAACATTAACTGTATTGCCAATTTCTTCAACATATTTTATTCCCACAGCACTATATTAACAGATATACTCTAACTGTACTTCATGTATAATTTTATACACAGAGGCATATGCATTTTTAATGGGATTTACCTGAGTAAAACTAATAGAGAGTCACACATGTAAATCTTTATGCATCAAAATGGAAAAAAAAACACTACATTTTTCTCAAATAAGGTTTCTTGGGGGTTCATTTAATGGTGTTGAAGAATTCATTTATATTTGTAACCAATTCTAATCATCTGAAGGTCACTCAAAATCTGTAGTGTTTTAAAAGTCTCTTTTCTATAGAGAATGAATGTAATGTACAGGCAATGGTCATATTTGTTGCTTTCCTCAAAACCCACTTAAAAATAAGATGCTTACTTTTAAGGACATTTCCCCTTACTTGAAAAAAATAAAGCAACCTTTGAAACAAAAATATAAATAACTGCCAAGAATATATAAGTTCAATAGTTTTTCTAGTGCCTGAAATAGAGATGCAAGAAATTACATTAAAGTTTAAACAGAAACAGAAGTTTTTTTGTCAATGTAGATAAAAATCTATTAGAGATAAAATTGTTTTGACAAAAATTGTGTAAATACAATGCCACTGGCTGCAAGCCTATTATTGAATGCAAGTGGAAAATAAGAATAGCACTCCTGAAGGGGCATTGCTTAAGTGACACAGAATAAACACAACCAGTTCAGTATAATTTTTCACATTAATTATGTTCTCTTATCATAGATGTATAACTAGCCAAGTATAACAACAATAACAAGATAGCACTGAAGTTATTTTGCAAACAGGAAAAAGCAAATAAAATAATACTGATATGCTAGTTATTAGATTACTAGCCTTTTATCTTGTGGAATAGCTTCCCTGAACAAAAAGACTATATTAATCATTTCTGTTCCTCCAAGTAAATGATATTGCATTTCTGGAAAAATCATGTTAACAGCCTTTTCCTTAAAGATACCTTTATTTATTTTCTGATTTCTCATCTTTAAATCTCCCAGTTCTTAGTACATTTTCCAAAACAACTTCTACATAAGAATGTTGGCTTCTTTTTTTAAAAAAAATTTCTTTCAAGTTAAAATATAAAATATCCTAGAAGCAAAATTTACAAATATACCTCACTTTCTTTTTGTAACATTAAACCCTGCTATTTATAAATTTATCAAGAATGCACCTGTAAATCATACCATTTTAAGGTTTCACAAATTCCCTTTTATTCAAGTTCCAAATGTGTCTGATAATCATTAACCAGAGTGGAATTAAGGAACCATACTGAATTTAACTATTTCCTATTGGTAGTCTTCAAGGTATGTCTATAAGGACCATTAACTCTAACCATTAGAATAAAACCCTAAAGTTTATATGGAATAGGTTTAACATATTAAACATAACATACATGTTGAAGAATTCATTTATATTTGTAACCAATTCTAATCATCTGAAGGTCACACAGTATCTATAGTATTTTAAAATTCTTCTTTCTATAGAGAATGAATGCGATGCACAGACAATGGTCAAGTTTGTTGCTTTCCTCAAAACTCACTTAAAAATAAGATGCTCAATTTTAAGTATCTTTAATATCTTTAACATTTAATATGTTAACGTAACAGAAGAAGCTGGAGATTTTCTCTTCTGTTTTAGGTCCTAGATTTCTGCTTTTCTATACAGCATATCATTGGAATATTCCACTTCTTTCACTTACATAATTTGTATCCTCTTCTATTCAGACCTAACCTTCTGTACATCAAATTCGCTGGATTTAATTAAATGCAAAGCCAATGCCTCTTTACCATCCAATAAAGGAAATAGGCCTTTTTCTTTCTTAATTTCAAAACATTATTTTAATGAAAAAATCATACCAAAGAGTAGATAAATATGAATATATATCTCCTGCACACCACTAAAAGTAGAATCCATAAAGTACCTTAAAAGAAATCTGAGAATTCTCTGAATAGTGCCTTCAATGATAGTAGTCTATAAATATACACTACCATATGGTCATCAAAGAGACATGGAAATATCTAATGGTTTCTTACTATTTTTCACAATTGGATTTTAATTTGAATGCTTTGATTTGTATATTCATTGTCTGTATATCCCTGAAACAAAGAATCCTTAGTCTTTACCACATATTTCTCAATTATCCTGAGTTATAAGGTATAGAATATGCCACTACCTAACCCGAAGACTCTCAAATGAAGAACGAATTAACTGAATCAAGTGAAGCTATATGTGAAGGCTAAAAATAACATAGGCAAGAGTGTTGTTGGTCTTTATTCACAATATAAAATATAATAACTGAACTATTTTATTTATTTATTTTTAAGCTTTGGGTCACAACTGGCAGAGATCAGCTCTTACTCCTGGCTCTGCACACAGAGGTCATTCTTGCCAGGGAACCATAATGGATGCCAGGGATCGGAGCTGTTTTGGCCTCATTCAAGACAAATGACCTACCTGCTGTGCTATCACAGAAGTCCATAATTATTGCAAAGACTGAAACAGATATGGACATTTGCAATTTATGTAAAAAGACATTTATAAATTATTACAAATAAAATGTCTTTATCTTCCTAAATTAAAAATAAGGAAAATAAAAAACATTTAGGAAAAAACTGAAAGGTCATGGGTTCAAAAGAAAAAATGAGAGCTTCAATCTTCTCTAAGTCCTAAGTTAAAACTCTGTAGAGTAATTTTTAGATGTTTTTAAAATGTTTTTTAAAAAATGATTTAATATAGTGAGTTGAGATACATTACATTAGATATAATTAGACTTAGACAGGAAAGGTGGTTCTGAGAAGCTAATGAAATATCATTAAGGTTGAATATAAGATTGTTGATTAGGATAAAGCTAATCCTGATTAGGATAAACAAGATAGGAGCTCGAGCTCTTATTTTTCTTCTTATTTATATATTTATTTTATGAGTGAAGAACTGTGATGTTTTTCCTTTTCATTAGATAGATTTCCTCTGAAATAAAAATAAAACAATATTATTTTTACTTTTTATGAAGATATCCTAACATGGGGGGGATGTGACTTGGTGGTATAAAGTACATGACTTTACATGCAGGAACTTGGGTTCAATCCCTGGCACCAAAACAAACAAACAAATAAAAAACAGAAATATCAAAACATTCTATCATTACAATAATAATATTTTCACTTTATTGTTCAAAGGTATTTAACTTGAGATGTATCTATATTAAAATAAACTATAAGAATAAAAATAGAAATTACTTGGGTTATGCATTTGTCCTTCACAGAATGAGGTATTAAGAGATCTTGAGCAATCTGACTATTGTCTTCCTCCCAGATCTTGCTCCACACCATGGACTTTCTTGCAACCTTTGTTTCAGTCATCACACAATCACTAAAACTTTCTCAGTCTAAAAATATCTCAGTCTTTCTCTCCTACTGATCTTTACTCATTTAACACCTAATGATTGCTAAAGTCACCATTCCATTTTGGTTAAAAACTTGCTGGACCACCCTGAGCAGATCAAATCAATTATAAGTTCACCTTACAATGTGGAGATTTCCCTCACTGTATGTTCCACAAAACACAATTTTTTATCTGAATATATATTGTATTATACTCCATGAATCCACCCTCAAGCTTCATGAGAGAATATATCTTATCAGATATTTTTATGATGGTTTCTTAAACAACTCAGTATAAGTCCTGGCACATGGAAGTCACTTAGTGAATGTCTGACAACTAAGCAAAGGAATGAATGATTTTCAATTCATATTGGAATGGTCAGTGTTGTGTTGATAAAATCAAAGTAACCATCAAATCTTGGAGTAGATGGAGATGGCTGTAGTACCTTCATTGTAAAAAATTGATAAATGTTTAGAATCAGAGCAATGGTACAGTGAAGTAAGTGCTTGCCTTGCATGTGGCTGACCAGGTTAGATTCTCTGTCACGGCATATGATCCCCTCCACTAATTGTGATTTCTGAGTCACAGAGCCAGGAGTAATCCCTAAACAATGCTTGGTGTGGTTCCCAAAAATTAATTTTGAAACCTCTTCTAAAATTAAATATCTCTCCTCTCTCTGTGTCTGTCTCTCTCTGTCTGTCTCTGTCTGTCTGTCTCTCTCTGTCTCTCTCTCTCCCTCTCACCTGAACACCCCACCTGTTGATGCTCAAGTGTTACTCAAGGCTCTGCTCCAATGATTAGCTCTCACAATGTTTGAAGGATCATAGAGGATTTTGGGGATAGAAACCAGGTCAGCCTCATACCTGGCAAATATACTACTTGCTATCCTATTGTTCCAGTCCCAAATCTCATTTAAAAAAACGTATCAATGATTGGAGCTAGAGTGATAGGACAACCATAGGGTATTTGCCTTTCATGTGGTCTACCCAGGACAGACCTGGGTTCAATCCCTGGCAATCCATTTGATGTCCCAAGCCTGCAAGGAGTGATTTCTAGGCACAGAACCAGGAGTAACCCTTGAGTGCTGCCGAGTGTGGCTCCAAAACCACACACACACACACACACACACACACACACACACACACACACACACACACACACAACACACACACACATACAAAATTAACCTTATTAATGATTAAACACAAACATAAATTCATGTCATACAAAAACCAACTTGATATTTCTGGCCTATGTATAGTTCCTTAAAATATCCTTAGGATTTATTTGTATGTACCAATGGATCATAACATTAATATAGTATGAAAGAGTCAATAGCAATAAGACTAAAGTAATATACATCGCATATATGTCAGTTATCTGTTCTGGCATCAGAGAAATGTAGAACATCCAACATACACGAAGACATCTGACTGAATTTTTTTTAAATTTTTGTTTTTGGGTCACAACAGACTTTTCTTGGGCTTTTTCTCTCTTTCCTTCTTTCTTCCTTCCTTCCTTTCTTTCTTTCTTCTTTCTTTCTTTATCCCTCTTTCTTTCTTTTGTTCTTTTTCTTTGCTGTTTTTTAACTTGATTGATTGGTTTCTGGGTCACACCCAGCAGTGCTCAGAGGTTACTCCTGGCTCTGCACACAGAAATTGACCATACCAGGCTGGGGGACCATATGAAATGCCAGGAATTGAACTGGATCCCTCCTAAGTCAGCTGCATGCAAGTCAAATACCCCATCTTGGGCTTATTTCTAACTCTGTACTTAGAGATCATTCCTGGCCTTCTTGGACAACCATATGGGATGCAGGGGATAAAGCACCATTTACCCACATGCAAGGTAAATATCCTACCTCTGTACTATCAGTCTTGCCTCACAGACTTTGAGATTTGGTGTTAATGCCATACCAAGACCAAAATTCCTACTAAATAAAAAATATTATAAATAATTACATATTAGCAATTCTTTCATTTCCTTATTTCCAGAATATATTCTTTGTTACTTTAAGCCATTTTGGGGCACTATATTTAAAATGGCCAGTTTTTTTTCTTTATTTTATAGTGACCTTAAAAATAGTAATTGTGGGGGATGGCGAGGTGGTGTTAGAGGTAAGGTGTCTGCCTTGTAAGTGCTAGACAAGGAAGGACCACAGTTCGATCCCCAGCATCCCATATGATCCTCCCAAGCCAGGGGCTATTTCTGAGCGCTTAGCCAGGAGTAACCCCTGAGCATCAAACGGGTGTGGCCCAAAAAACCAAAAAAAAAAAAAAGAATAGTAATTGTGGGGGCTGGAGAGATAGCATGGAGGTAAAGTGTTTGCCTTGCATGCGGAAGGACAGTGGTTCGAATACTCACATCCTATATGGTCCCCTGAGACTGCCAGGAGTGATTTCTGAGCGCAGAACTAGGAGTAACCCATAAGCGCTGCCGGGTGTGACCCCAAAACAATAACAAGCAAACAAAAAAAGTAATTGTGGAGGGCTGGAGAGATAGCACAGCTGAAAGGCATTTCCCTTGCACAAGGCAGATCAGGGACAGACCCCGGTTCAATTCCTGACATTCCATATGGCCTCCTGAGCATGCCAGGAGCGATCTGAGCCTAGAGCCAGGAGTAACCTCTGAGCACCACTGGGTGTTGCCCAACTCCCCAAAAGGAATATTAATTGTGGGGCTAAAGCAATAGCACAGCCTGGGCTGTGGCGCAGCGGTAGGGCATTTGCCTTGCACACGTTTGACCTAGAAAGGACAGCAGTTGGATACCCCAGTGTCCCATATAGTCCCCCAAGTCAGGAACGATTTCTAAGCGCATAGCCAGGAATAATCCCTGAGTGTCTCCGGATGTGGTCCCCAAACAAACAAACAAAAATCAATAGCACAGCAGGTAGGTTGCAGGCCAGGTTCTATTTTTGTATCTCATATGGTCCCCCAAGCCTCCAGGAGTGATTTCTGAGTGCAAAGCCAGGAATAACCCCTACACACCACTAGATACAGCCCCCAAACACAAACAAAGAAAAAGCAGGATATGAATTGTATATATTCTCCAATGCACTATCCTACAATTGGACAGAGTGCTTTTTAAAACAATGAATGTCTTATATTTGGAAATGAAGGAGATAAATGAATAGGAAGAGAAAGTATAAGAAAAAAATAGGAAGGAAAGTGGTCTGTACATGATATGCTTTGTTTGGATTAAGCCATTAGATAAGATAATATCAACTATCTGTAGCAGCTATTTCCATTTTTGTTTTTATCACTATATGCAATCATGTACTTATTAGATTTTCATTTCTTCTCACCTTCTCTCAATTATCTGGCAGAAGTGCTAATGCACAGTGAAATAGGAAAAATGTTGGATTTCAGTGAACAGAAAGAAAAACAAAGCAGAGGTACATAAAACAGAGCTGACTATATGGTTTCTTGGGCCACAGTTCCTTCAGAAATACAGCTTGTATCAGAATGAAAGAGTGAAGGGCTTGAGTGACAGTACAGTCAGTAGGATGTTTGCCTTTCATTAGATTGACCTTGGCTCAATCCCTTGTATTCCATATGATTCCCTGAGTACTGCCAGGACTAATTCCTAAGAACAGAGCCAGGAATTACTTTGAGCACTGGTAGGTATAGCAAACAAACAAACAAAACAGAATGTGAGAGTAATTTTATTGGAAGAGCTAATAATTTTATTATGTGTCACATTCCTGGAATTCTTCACCATTCCTCTCAAAAGGTACCCTATTCTTTTCTCTTATTTATCTAGTATTTCTCCCAACTAGCTTCCTCTCTATAGTTCCACTAGTCCTTTCCTCAGAAATAGAGGCTACTCATCCTTCCACTCTCGAATCATCACAACATCCAGAAGAGAGTTTTGTTCCTCTTAATCTTTCTCAAACCATGCTCATTTATTCTAACTTTAAAAAACATGTCCCTTTATGACTAGAGCAATAGTACAGCAGGTAGGGGTTCAATCCTGGAATTTCTTATGGTACTCTGAGCCTGCCAGAAGTGATTCCTGAGTGCAGAGCTAAGCATACATTTGATAACTGAAACCCAACTATGAACATTTTTGTAACAAAGATACTTAAAGAAATTAATATTAAATAAAAAGCATGAGCACTGCTGGGTGTTGAGCAAAACAAACAAACAAACACTCTATATGGCTCATTACTCCTGAATTTCTCCACTCATCGGTTGAGAATATGGCTCCTGGTACAGAATCTTTGTCTCTCTCCTCTCTCCAAACTGCTTTGGACAACTGCAAAATGAAGGAGACTCTTTCTACATCCTAATTCTTCTACTTCTTCCATTATGATGACCTACACAATGCTTCAATTCACTCCCAGATCCAAGGATATGAATGTAAACTTCGATTCCCACTCTCTAAGCACAAGCACTGATTCTCCTGCATGTACTAATGCTCTTTTCTGTCTTCTTTTTTCATTAATACATTTATACTTTCAGGGATGTTTCAGGTAATGCACTTATATGTGCCTTGTATGTGACCAACCCAGATATGATCCCCAGCATCCCATATGGTTCCCAAAACATGACTAGGCATGATTCCTGAGTACAGACCCAAGTAACACCTGATAATCAACAGATGAGGTCCAAGACAAACAACATATACTTTCTAGACATGCCTCGAATAACAACTCTAATCCATTTATCTGCTTTCTTCTGGTTTCCTATATTTTCTAGCCTATATATTAGGGCCCATTTATTCATCCCTGGTCACTATTTCCCTACTCTTAATTAACTTTTACATAATTTTTAATTTACAAACAAATAATTCAAAATAAAAACAAAATTACAAAAGAAGATCCCTTTGGGTAAGATCTTGTTTCTCTCCTTTCCTTCATTTGAAATACTTCATTACATCTTTTCTACAAATTCTTCACTTTGAATTTATTTTTGAATTCACTACAATCTGACCTCCATCCTTTCTTTATCGATAGTTATCATTCCAGAATGCAGTCTTTTACTTAATCCTCACAATCAGAGAAAAAAAGCACTATTATTCTTCCATTTTATGAATATGAACATTTTAATTAGAAGTAACTGTCAAGGTGTAAGACCACTAAGTAGCAAGTTAGGCACAGAGGAGACCATGTAATCTTGCAACCCCAGGGGTGAGGGAGAAAGATATGGAAGGCAGGATGGGAACGGAGGTGTAGGGAGAATAATTCGGTGATGGGAATCCCCTGATATTAAGTTAACATGTACCTAAAATATTATTGTCAACAATATGTAAGCCGCTGTGATCAAAATAAAAATTATATTATTAATAAAAAAACCAAAGAAATAAACAAAAAAAAGAAGTAACTGTCAAAACCAAGATCCTTCTACCTCCTTAATGCTTATTAGACATATCCTGTCCTTTTTCACTATCTCTGCCACCTAGAATAGGGATAGCAAGAAACTCACTTTCTTCCTCTTTGCTTTTCCAGGTTAAATTTTCCATCTCCCAAAATTTTTCCAATTGATGTTAGGGATTCCTCTCAAGTCAATTGTTGTTTGTGATGTCCTTCAATTAACTGCCCAACACATGCACTTTCATTAATAGATGAAAACTCAATAGATTTATCACAGGAGTCAAATCACAGCTAGCTTCTTTATCTGCCTCCCTGATTACAGCACTTTTCCCTTGCCCCATGACCAAATTGAGTTTCTTCCTGCCCCATTGACAGTGTCACACAGTGGTGACAGTTCATTTGAAAAATTTTCTTGTTGCTTGAGGCAGATGCCTTCCTATCTTGTACCACAGTACATTTAGTGATACAATATCCTTTCTTAGCTTTGAAATCCTCACAGTGTTTGTCACTGTAGAAAGGGAATCAAATATCTGCCTCTCCGTGTGTTTTTTTGTTTGTTTGTTTTGTTTTGTTTTGGGGGGCCACACCCAGAGATGCTCAGGGGTTACTCCTGACTATGCGCTCAGAAGTCGCTCCTGGCTTGGGGGACTATATGGGAAACCGGGGGATCGAACCGCAGTCCGTCCTAGGCTAGCACAGGCACCTTATCTCCAGCTCCACCACCCGGCCCTTCTCCATGTATTCTTTCTAATTTAACTGCCTCCAACTTGAAGTCATATATCAAGAGTAGGTCTCAAACTCTATCATTCACCTACGGAATTCTTTTTTATCCTTTTCTAAGTGCAACAAATGATGTTTTGATAACTTAACACTCCTAATGAAGACAGCAGTCATGCATTTAGAGTAAAATAGACACCATTTGCTTGTTTTGATGGGTAAGTTATTTGATTGCCAGCAATTATGTTATATGTGTGTAGATATTTCTGCACATGTACCATTTGCTGCATTTCACAGCCTGGTTTAAAGGCATGTGATTTTTTTTTGTTTCAAGTGCCTGACAAATACTGAGATATCTTTATTTTAAATAATTTTAAGTACAAAGACATTTCTATGCATAATACCAGGTCTTTACAAATACTGGACTGTACACAAATGATAAAAAAATGCCACTATTTGTATGTAAATCAGTAAGCTTAATGGTGGGTCTTAGATCTCTGGAGAACAATCAAACACAAAGCTACAAGTAAATTGAATTTTTTTCACAAAGACTAATAAAATGGTTTTATAAACTCATTTCTTCAACATAATATCTTCTACCATTATTTAGCTTAACATATATTCCTATAACTCTCATGTGTTCATATTTAAAAAAAAATTAGGTTTTATAATTAATTATCATTGGCTCAACATTATTTATGTACTTAATAAAATATGACCAGTGAAACACAATCATTTCTATACAGTTACCACTTTAAGACAGTTTCCCCAATTATAAATATTTTGAAATACTGTAAATTTGCTTAATATTCTTTAACCATATTTTCTCTTGTTGTCTTTGAATTACAGCTGATAGTGTCAGTGGTACTCATCTGCATTCCCTGGAGAATTTCTTGGAGTGAGGAAGATTATGTAGTACCAGAGATAGAACCTAGAAACTCTCACATACAAAGTTCCAACCCTCTGATTCGTTCCTCACAATCCAGTAAAATCTAATTTTTATCTAACTCATTCATATAAACTAGCATCTCCCAGTTTCAAGATAGCTTCCTAGATATAGCTAAAATAATAGAGCTTTTTGTCAAGGTTAGTACTTCCTAAAAGTAATTTCAATTTAATAATTACAGATGGATCTTTAATGTGCTTGCTTCATATAATTCTTTCAGCTAGTGATACAAATTAAAACAGACAATAAAATACACCAAGTCTGTTTATTTTGTACATAATATATACACCTTAGACCCTGAAGAAAATATTTTTTTACTCTGACCAGAAATAATTTAGTAATATTTCTATAATTCTTTGCTCTGCATAGTTGAATAGAATTGGCAAACTTATTTTTTGTGCCCCATTCCTTCACAAATAAACTGACTCCCAGAGTTCCCTGAAAAGACTTTATTTTTTCAGTCGGAAAACAATTAATAAGGTACAAAACAGAAATTTCCAAACTATAAAGGATAACTTGACCTTGGGAAAGAAACACATTTCATTGACCTAGAGTGGTTTACTTTTTCAAAACCCCCCTGATTAAACTCACCAATACTAAAATTGTTCTTGAGCTTTATATTGAAAACTAGACTTTATGTCTAGGCCATACTTCCTTTTGCTTTGAATTCTTTTTATTAATCAAATGTTTGAGTTTCCATTTGCTTACAAGTCTTGAATTCTTGAGACACTTTTATCTTACCACCAAACCTATTGTTATGGCTATAGGATTCAAATTTGGGGTGTATTTAGGAAGATAACTGGCCAGCTTGCCACGTCAACCATTTCAGAGTGATCTAAAATAGGGACCAAAGCGACATTGCCTTGCATGCAGATGACCTGGGACAGACTTGCGTCCATCCCTGGCATCCTATTTGGTCCTCTGTGCCTGCCAGGAGCGATTTCTGAGTGCAAAGCCAGGAGTAAACCACCAGGGTGGCCCCAAAACAAACAAACAAACAAGCAAAACCAGAGTGGTCTAAAATAAATTCTGTCAACATGGTCACTGAATTTACAATGTTTTCCTTTCCAATAATTAGCTCCAAAACAAATAAAAAAAAAATCATTGACAATGTAATTACCGTCAATAAATGAGATTGGACTACCATGAAGCTCTCCATCAACAGAAGAATACAACGTACATTTAAGTCTTCGTTTTCAAAATGCTTAAAAATTAAAGGACAAAAACAAACAAAAAACAAACAAACAAAAAAAGTAGAGGCCAGAGCACTAGCACAGCAGTAGGGTATTTGCCTTGCACTCAGCCAAAACGGGTTTGATTCCTGGCATCCCACATGGTCCCCTGAGACTGCCAGGGTCAATTTCTGAACATAGAGCCAGGAGTAACCCCTAAACACCAAGGGTGTGGTCAAAATAAAAAGAAAGAAAGAAATGAAACTTAAAAGAGGATATTTCATAAAGACACTTGAAGTTTGATAATAACTCAGATAAAGAACAAGACAGATAAACCTTCTAGGTGAAGGTCACAATGTACTGCCACTCATTAAGAATTTACCATAGGACAGGTGACACATTAAATAGTCACTGTCTTAACATGAGTTAATATTAAAGTCCTGTGAGGTATGTGTTCGTAATGCAATTTTGCAGAAAAAAAAATTGAAGCAATATAGTTTGAGTTTTGTGTTCAATAACACTCTATATGGTTTACTCTGTGGCATCTGAAACCAGATGTCTTAACCACTATATATCTTTAACATAAATGTGGATCCTGGGGTCAAATAAGAACATTGGCCTAACTAATGATGGAGGCTGGATGGAGTAAAATCAGAAAATAAGTTTGTCACATGAAAAAGCAAATGCTACCTTAGAAACATAAAAGGATTGACTTGGAGGTAAGGAGCCATGGAAGATTTATGAGCAAGAGAACAGCATGATAAGAAGACTTAAATTTGTAAGGCATGCAGAAAGGCAGTCTAGTTGGAAGAGCATAGTAAGTTATTTGATAGTAAATCAGGCCTTTGGTAAACATGTTTGGTAAACTTGGCTGCAGTAAAAACCCACAAGTGTTAGGAGTTTACAAACTATGTATCCCACTTATGTTACATGTCTAAAAAAAGTAATTCTTTATGAATTATGCTTTTTATTTTCTGTCTTTCTTCTTTATTCCTGGACCTACTATGAAAGAACAGCCTCTTCTTGGAGCCATGCGGAAAGAATCAGAGAGCTGATAGATCGACTTTCTTCCTTCTGCTCACTGACAAATGGCACAGTCAAGTTTTAACTCAATATGGATTTAGCAGGGGTGAACCTCCTCCTCAGAAGACCTGCGAATCATGTTGTAGTAGGCAAGAGTGCATAATCCTCTTACAGAAAAGGGGAATGAATCCTGGAAAAAATAATACAATCTACCAGAAGAACCTTGTGCTTCCTAGAGATGCTGTCACTACAAATTAAAGCAATAGCCCAAAATGAGTAAACCATATAGTTAAGGGTGAAGTTTCTTGTTATCCCCAGATAGAGGGCTCTCTTTTAAGAACAACTGATACTCTCTGTGCTTTCTGATGTAAAAACCTCATGCAGTATGATTTTATCATCCTATGCCTAAAATCTGTAAGACTGAATAGTGAATCATGATACTTCATCTGAACTGTTGAAATCCATAAGAATCTTACATTCTTTCATTACAAATAAAGTTGTTAGAAAAGGATACAGAGAAAGAACCTAGTTAACATGTGTTCATACCTCCTTGATTTTCAACCCTAAATGAGGTGAAATTAAAGTGCGTTTACCTGCTGATTTTTTGTGACTTGACCTAATAAAATAGTCTGGTTACATCAAAATATATGTGATACTAGTCTGTGACAGTGAAGAATACATTTAAAAAATACATTCTAGTACTGATAAATTATGCTAAAAATCACAAGTCATTAAAGCAAATAAAATATACTTTTATTTTTGTTTGGAGATTATTCCTGGCAGTACTTGGGATTTATACCTGTTTGGGCTCATGGAACCATTATGGGATGTAAAGATAAAAACTGGGTCAGCTGCATGCAAGGAAAATACCCAACCTGCTGTACCACTATGGTCCAATATGTTATCTTTAGAATTAGTCATTTTCAAATGACTAATTTGACGTTGTTAAATCTATCAAGGTAACTGCTTATTCATAGATTTATACCATCTTCGATTATTTTTGGTCAGGCATCGTTCCTATTAGTCATTTATAAATCCCAAGCAAAGTCTTTCTAGAAGGTCACTCTTTGTCTGGTTCAACTGATTCCTCTCCTAGCCTCCTATCAAGTTTCATATATAGATTCCAAAATATAGCTACATATCCTTAAAAAAATTTCCATTTTATCTGAGTACAGTTTTCTGATAACAGAACATTCCCATTAAATATCAAACATCAATTTTAGAAGTTAAAGATTCATTTGAGGGGCCCGGAGATAGCATGGAGGTAAGGCGTTTGCCTTTCATGCAAAAGGTCATCGGTTAGAATCCCGGTGCCCCATATGGTCCCCTGTGCCTGCCAGGAGCGGTTTCTGAGCATGGAGCCAGGAGTAACCCTTGAGCACTGTCGGGTGTGACCCCCCCCCCCAAAAAAAAAGATTCATTTGACATTCAATTAGAAAGTGGTCTGTCTCTTGCCATTCTTTTAAACCTACAATATTTTTTCACAGGAAGCCCAAGTTTTTCAACAACACAAAACTTGAAAGTCTAGGGAATAATATATTAGAATGAATAAAAGACACTAGGATGTTAATAAATATTGTAGAATAAAGAAAAAAGGATGTGAGTTGATGGTATATTCTAATATTTAGTATTTACTAAAACTAAAACTAAAGACTAATAGTCTTCCTTAGGTAATACCTAAATGGTTAAATTTACTAAATAAGATTCAATATGTGTTTTTATAGGCAATGTTTAGTAATATCTTATTCATACCTAGGCAAGGAGGAAAAGCTACAGCTAATAGCTTTAGAAAAATGTGGTGCCAAGTCAAATAATCACATCAATCTCAACAATCATCTCTTTTTTTCTCTCAAGCATGTACACTACACTGTAAAAATACAAAATTAGAACTCTTGGAGAGATGAAAAAATATAATTGTAAGAGTAAAAAGAAAAAGTTGATTCCACCTAAAATGCCATTTCCTAAATACTATGGAATGTTATTAGAATGTTATCAAGGTCTAAGAATGCTTCCTTTTATTGATCATAATGATCTGTAACATGTAAAGGAACAGTTTTGTAACTCACACCATAACCACATCACATTTGCTTTATAAATAACTTTAACTGAATTTAATTGACAATAAAAATGCTGTTATAAATTTTAAAATCATTTTAAACATGCCATTGATGTGGCCAGGTCAACACTTTAGGAATGGTTGCAAAAGATGAACTCAGAGACATTGAGGTTATAATCTTATTAGTGAAATGCTGCAGTGTTGGGTTCAAATTATAGCAGCAAACTTTGAAGTATTAGAAGACTGTGAGCAGAATCTCAAACTTCATGCTGCACTTACTGTTCTCAAGTGATTAATAAATGCATTTTTCCTAGTTTCTACAACTGCACAACTGTAATATGTAGTGTTTACAGTTTTGCTCCATTTGTAAAACCTATTTAAAAATCTGGCCAATCTCACTTAATCTTAAAAAATCATAAACTATTCAATCATGAAATCTAATCATGAAATCATAAACTATCCAAGAAGGCATTCTGAAAAGTGGAAAATTGGTAAATATAAAACCTGTCATTATAACATCATGAGTTTATTTAAATAAGCACAGAAGTGGTGTTAATCTCAGTCTTACACACAAATATAGGGCATTCAAAGAATAATTTCTAAAAATAACATGGCAACAGTTTATGGGCATTTCAAATACAATATGATTTTCAGTAAAGTAAGTATAAGAAAAGAAACTCTCCCAAACAAAATTAATTGCAACTCCTGGAAAATGAGACAGAGAAGGCAATTTCTTAATAAAAAATGTAAAGTATAAAATATCTTGTCTAATTTACATATTTTAATATAATCTGTGAATTGGTTTAAATATAAAATATTTGGCAGTAGAAAAATACTAGAGGGAAATATTATACATAAAATGTTATTTACCCTTTCTGTTTAGTGGTAATATTATGATTTTATTTTTTATTTGTTTTCTATAATTTCCATGTGTTCTTTAAAGAACATCTATTAATATAAAAAAAGAACAGTGGTTAAGACACTGAAAAAAATCCCTTTGTATCAAAATTAGTATATACTTTTAAGTATTCTTTGTACATTCCACCTTTACTTCAGATTTCAGAGGATGTTGGAAGCTCATATTATCAGGTTACAATTTTGTTTCTGTTGGGTTGTTTGCATCCAAGTCCTAGTAGGTGCCATTCACTTTGAGATATGTTCTCTGAGATCCAAAAGCATTTTGCCTTTTCCCTTGAATTATTGTAAAAATTATTACAAAAATGTCTTGAAAAATAAAATCAATACCAATACCCAACCCTATTGCATTAATAGGTTTTACATCAAATTCTACAAGTAATACATTATATTGCTTTTCTTTTCCATAATAGCAAGATGAGGTAATTTTCCATTATACTCTTTTTATAGTTGAATAAAAAAAATCCTTCATTTCCTAAATGTTGAACAATACAATAAGCTACTTGCTTATATTTTCATCTGGGACCCTATTTCTAATTTCAATTTAAAGATGATTTGAAGTAAATTAAATGAACCTATGAAACATGATCTTCTCAAAGCCCAAGTTTAAAATGAGATGAGATCTTCAATTAAAAATTTTACATGTTAAATTGTGACAACTTTATTTAATGGGGACAGCAGAGGCAGCTGAGAGCTGCAGCCTTGGTTTGCTCACAGAAGTGAAATCCACCTTATTCGAGTAATAAACTTCCAGCAATCACACAGAAATGATTTTATTGGTTTAGCTATTATAAGCAGGGTTTTTTTTTTTTTTCACAAGTGCACTGAGGTCATTTCAAACTAATTCTAGGGTTAGTCAATATTATATAGTGTTGTATTATCTTTCTTACAAAGGACATAATACCAAATTACAGAAGAAATTTAATTGTGTTTAAAAAACTGGGGTCTAGCAGATTTCTGACAAATGAGTGCACAACATGCAACTAGATGCATTAAACATGTCACCAATTTATGTGCTATTTTTCCTGATTAGAAATAAAGCCAGATTTGTCGACTTGCATTTTTAGAAGAAGCCCACTTATACCTGTACATTCAGAGATGTCATGCTAGTTTAAAAGTTTGCTTCACCAAGAAGCCAATTGGCTTTTTCATTGAAGAGAGAGAGAGAGGAGGGAGAGAGAGAGAGAGAGAGAAAAAGAGAGAGAGAGAGCGAAAGAGAGAACATGCCTTTTTTTTTTCATTTATTTTTCTTTTTCCTCCCTTTATTTTTGGAGAAGCTAGCTCTTCAGCAAATCACACAGTTATGCTGTGTTATGATGCATGATGTTTTTATAGTAATGTGACAAGTTTAAATGACAAAATGCTGGCTATCTACCAAAAATGTAAAGTAGTTTAAATCCTTTTCCAAGGGGAAAAAGGGCCATTATAAATTCCTTTAGCAAATTTCTTTGCTGTAAAATGGCAACCGACCAACTTAACACCAAATCTTCATGAAGTTTATTATTGCAACAAGACAAAGGGTTTTAGGTATGGACGATTTTGTTTATGAATTGTTCACTACCCATAGCTCCTTCTTCTTGGCTCAAAGAGGCAAAATTATGAACCTTGAAATTGCTTTATCTCTCTTTTGTTCCTAGAGAAGGAGAAATAGAAGATTCCCTCCCCAAATTGCACATGCACTCCCACTTCTCCATGAGATCTCAACTACAGCGGGTTAGATGTTTTTTATTTAGAAATTAACTTGTTTATAAATCATAGATCGCAAAGTTCTGGAAATAATTATTTATGCCTTGCTTAACAAAGGTATGTAAATAAAATATTCTTTTATTCTTATTTTTTTCTTTTTGGGCCACACCCAGGGATGACCAGGAAGGAGTAGCTCCTGGCTATAGCTAGGAAATCACTCCTGGCTTGGGGGACCACAGTCTCCTTGCCCCTTTCTCGCTGAGAAACTTCTGGTAACACACTCAATTATTTAACGGTAATGAGTACTTAATGGGAAATATGGGACATGGGGGGATTGATTGTCCTCAGTCAGTGTGTGCAATGCAAACACCCTACTGCTTGCTCCACCTCTCCAGTTCCTATTTTATTCTTAAATCTCATGGCACAGCTATCCCAAGAGAATTAATGACATATAGGTATGCTGTGCACTTTTTTTTTTTTTGATTTTTGGGTCACACCCATCAGCGTTCAGGATTACTCCCGGCTTGAGGCTCAGAAATCGCTCCTGGCAGGTTCAGGGGACCATATGGGATTCCGGAATTCGAACCAATGACCATTTGCAAGAAGGCAAATGCTTTACCTCCATGCTATCTCTCCAGCCCTGCACTTTTTTTAAATTTTAGGGGAAAAAGGCTATCCCTTCTTGGGTGTTTTTTTAATAATATTTTATTTAAACACCTTGATTACAAATATGGTTGTGGTTGGGTTTCAGTCATGTAAGAGGACACCCCCATCACCAGTACAACATTCCCATCACCAATGTCCCAAATCTCCCTCCTCCCCACCCCACCCCACCTGTACTCTAGACAAGATTTCTATTTCCCTCATACACTCTCATTGTTAGGATACTTTGCAATGTAGTTATTTCTCTAATGAAATTCATCACTTTTTGTGGTGAGCTTCATGAAGGGAGCTGTAACTTCCAGCCCTCCTCTCTTTTGTCTCTGAAAATTATTGTGCTTTTCTTCTATTCCCATTTAACACATTCAAAACTAGCTATATAAATGACTCCTTTCACTTTACCACAAAAAAGCAAACAAAAATTATTTTATATCCTTTTTTAAAATACTTTTCAGAGGACTAAATTGAAATTGTTTCATGAAATCCTTTCCTCAATCTTAATTCTAACAGAAGAATTCAGAGCAGTTTGTGTCTAATAACAGCTTTATGGAGGCCCTTGAAATTCTAATCACCTATCAGTAGAACACGTAATTTTATGTTCATTACTACCTCTGGGTGCCTGGCTGTAGAATTTGGATGGTTGCACCTCAATCAAAAATTGAATTGAAGTTAATATCATTTAAATAAAAACTTCAATGAAAAGTTAAGTTCTCTTCTGAGTAGCATTCATACCCTCTAATGTCCGCTATGGTCATTAGCACCAGAAACTGACCTCCTTGCCCCTTTCTCGCTGAGAAACTTCTGGTAACACACTCAATTATTTAACAGTAATGAGCACTTAATGGGAAATTATTGTGCAACCAAGTACCTTGATTTACCATTCTCTGTTAGAGCCATTCTACAAATGTTGGGCTTTCCCAATATAAACTTTTCTATTTCTACAGATTTCACTAGGAGCCTCTGCCCAGGCTTACCATATAATGTGTAAAAGCTTTAAAAGTAGTTAAAATTGTGTAGAGTAAATGAGGTACACTCTTCCTGGGTCATGACTGCTGCTTCCTGAGGACTTAATTCACTGGCATTTGTGACCACTCCAAGCAAAATATATATCTATATCTATATAGTTATATATACACATATACATGCATGTTAAAAATATTAAACATAGGGGCCCGGGAGACAGCATGGAGGTAAGGCGTTTGCCTTTCATGCAAAAGGTCATTGGTTCGAATCCCAGTGCCCCATATGGTCCCCCGTGCCTGCCAGGAGCAATTTCTGAGCATGGAGTCAGGAGTAACCCCTGAGCACTGCTGGGTGTGACCCAAAAACCACACAAAAAATATTAAACATGGTTTTCTAAGTCTCTTTCCAACAAGACTTTTTACATGGTATTTACTGGGAAGTATGGAAGATTGAAGAAAGTCTGAAAGAAGAAATTTTAATTACAAACTACTAAAATCCTTTAAGAACTTCATTTCCTGCTTTCTTTCCTAACTCTACCAATACTACAGGTAGTGAAGAGAAGAAAAGGAAAACACATTAATCAAATTTTCTATTAAAATAAAGTTCTAGGGTTGAAGAGATAGTACAGTAGATAAGGTGCTTACTTGCCTTGAATGTAGCTATTCTGGGTTCAATCCCTAGCACCATATATAGTTCTCCAAAATACCACCAGGAGAGATTCGTGAACACAGAGCCAAGAATAAGTTCCAAGTACAGCCAGGTGTGTACTCAAGCTCTCACAAATCCAATTATTTTGAGATAAAATATCTCAAAAATATTTTTGACTCAGCTTTGAGAACATTAAGAATAACTCAAAATACAAAATGCAAGCTATTTTAGAACTATTTAAGAAAAGACAAATAAGCCCTTAGAGTTATCTAAAACTTTATATAAAGCTTACATTTAATTATTAGCTGTTATTTATAAGATTATATTGATAAAACATTATATGATATGACTATATTATGATGTTATATAGCTATATGCTATAACTTTGCATGAATATAAAGCTTATATTTAGTTATGTAATTTATATTCAAATAAGAGAGGATCAAGTTGGAGAATATAAAAATCCTTTTTTTTTTTTTTGGCTTTTGGGCCACTCTCAATGACGCTCAGGGGTTACTCCTGGCTATGTGCTCAGAAATTGGTCCTGGCTTGGGGGACCATATGGGATGCTGGGCATCAAACCGAGGTCTGTCCTGGATCAGCTGTGTGAAAGACAAATGCCCTACCGCTGTGTTATTGCTCCAGTGCTGGATATGAAAATATCTTAAGAACCCATAACAAAAATATGCAAGGCCCTGAATTCAAATTCTTACATCACAACACCTTATACCACATAGATTCACAAGAACCCTGTGTATGGCACTGGAAGCTCATATTCTTGCATTACTGGTTACCCTGCATTACTGGTTATAGCTCATATACAAAAATTAAAGGCTTAATATGTTAGAAAATAATTCTAATACATTTAGCAACTCAAAATCAAGGTTTTGGAAAATGGAATAATACTAAATAGTTATTAAACATAATTTCCGACAACTACATAAGGCTAAAAGATGAATTTGAAATTGAACAGAACTTATATAAGATAAACCCATCATATAAAAAGTACTTATTTGTTCCTCTGATTTTTACACTGAATTTTTATTGCAGTAGGATACAATTCAAATCATGAGAGCCATACCATCTCTGGTTCCTCAATAACAGATAGAAGTACTTTCAGATTCAAAGAAAAGGATTCACAGGGATTTTAACATACGCATTGTGTTACTCTAAGATACATATTCTCAGGAATAGAAAACCAGCCTCTTAAAGTAAAACTATCCTTCAAGCCATTGAGCTATCTTTCTGGCCCGATAGCCTTTTGATCTATACTTCTATTAGATCTATATTCAAACCCACAATTTCTGAACAAAGACAGGGAGATTAAGTATAATTTTAGTCAATGCCAACCTAATAGTTCCCAGTGGTTCCCAAGGTTAAAAAAAAAAGTAAGAAAAAGGCTGGAGTGATATTAAGAGGGTTTGCTTTAAATACAGCCAACCTGCATTCAATCCCCAGTATCTCTGAGACTGCCAAAAGTGATGCTTGAGCACAGAGCCAGGGATAATCCCTAAGCACTGCTAAGTGTGGCCTCCCCACACAAAAAAAGTAAGAAAGTGGGAACTCATGTTCATTCATTCACCAATGAATCAATACCTATTATAAATAATGATTCAGTTAGAAAACAGTTGGAAAAATATAGTCCTTATTTTTCTTGTTATTTGTTTGTTTGTTTGGGGCCATCCTCCGCAGCACTCAGGAGTTGCTGCTGGCTCTCACTCAGAAATCACTCCTGGTGGACTTGGGGGACTGTACGGAATGTCAGAGATTGAACCTGGGTCCATCCAATGTCATCTGCATGCAAGGCGAATGCCCTACTGCTGTGTTATTGCTCCAGCCCCAGTCCTTGCCTAAATGGAGCTAATGATATAGTAAATTCAATGAAATAGAGCAAAATATGAGCGATCACAAAGCAAAACACTGGAGGAACAGAGTAGATTCGATTAATTTTAACTGAGTGATAATTAGAAAGATTCTCAAGAATGAGGCAGTATTTTAAATAAATGTTTTAGAAGTGAATTTGAATGAATAGAAAGCAGAGCAAAAAGAGAATCTGAATCTTAGGAACAGGCTTGAACCTGTGGCTGAGTGTGATAAAGAAGAGAGGCTGAAGTGTGTGCAATACAAGAAAACTAAGGGTCAATGGGCTTGCAGAAATAACCGTATAACATCAAGACTTTTGAATGACTTACTAAGGGAGTTCAGGTATATTTGTGTCACTGCTTTTCAGCTTAAGTTTTCATGTGATCTGAGATGTATTTTAGGAAGATGACACTAGAAGCACAGTGATAAGAAAATAGGGAGAAAATCGAAGCCAAGAGTCAAGTAGCTGTCAGTGACATTATTCATTTCCAGCAGTATGTGAAAGAAAGACTCAAAGGTGAGTGGACCCTGACATAGCGAACTATATAGACTTTTAGGCAAACAAGTCAGTATTCTTAGAATGTCATCTGAAAATAAGAATTATCTGTAATGCACTGATTCTACATATAGAACAATCGGTTTCAAGATTAGTCTACAGCTTTGAAACAATAAGGCCCAAGGCCAACTATAGGGATGTATATAGATGTAGAAAGGAGAAAAACCATTGTTCTGAGTCAATCAGATGCTAATTAATGTTTCCACTAATCTCTAAATTAAAAAATCCTTTTCTCATACTGAGGAAAACCACCCAATTTGGACATCTAGTATAATAATGGACTTTCTGGTTAATACCTATTAGTTTCTGTATATTTTACTTTGTAGAGATAGGATATCCATGTAGTTCTGGGGATTGGATCCAGGGCACTTGCATTCAAGGCATCTACTCCAGCCTTTGCAAGTATCTCCTCGGTCCACTCTTTATACAAGAATTGTGTGCAAATAGAGTTAACAAAACAGCACCTGGAATGACCCCTGAGAGTTTGTTCGATATCTTTCCTTTGGTTTAAATGATCCTTAACTCCTATCTTTGCCAGGAGCAGGAAGAACAAAGTTTTGCACACAGCTGGTGCTTAGGTATGACCACAGGTGATGTGCTTCCATAGACTCAAAAGAAAACTGTCAAGCAAACATTTTTTCTATGCTGAAAGAAAATGGAGTAGGATTTTTAAAAATTTATATAATATATATTGTTTTTCCAGGCTGCTGTGAAATAGTTTCTATTTAATTGCACAGAAATCCTAAGAAGGTTACAGCAGTGAAACATTAAAATTCTAAGGGCAACTAATAACATTAAAACTTTATAGCCCCAGATAGAATAATTTAGACAAAAACAACATGAACATATGTTTTGTGTAATAATAACAAACATTTATAGCTGTCAAGAGAGAAAAACACAGGTTTATGCACACCTTAATGGTGTGCATGGGTGAGCATGAGTATATTTAAAACATAATATATTACAAAAATGACAGCAGGCATGGCTCTTCTGGGTACTATGTTAAATCAATGAATAAATTACCAAAAGTGAGCTGTGGCTGTTTGGATGTGTAATTGAGCTTAACGTATGTAGTGTTATTTCAAAAGAAACTGTTCAAGGAGTTTTGAGCCCAATGCGCTCTGCATCTATCCTAGGCAGTTTACAAATAGCAATAAATGAAACTGTTTCACAGTAGGAAGGAAGTTTAGTTATACACATTACTTAAATGGAGAAAAAGTTAATTTTAATATGCTACCAAGGAATTGAAAACAAACTTATAATAATTTGCTGATGTTCACCAAACTGGAAATTGAAATGTTAATATTTGAGTTTAAATTTATTTTAATTATTCACTGTATGACTCACAAAATCACTAGAAATTATCTGTTCAACTTAAAACAAATACATATACAATCCTTCATAAATAAATGTTTATTATTCTACTTGCTTTAATTACACCATTTGAATGCTGCACTTTTTCAAAAAATTATTAGGACTATAGAAAATGAAATAAATTTTAAGCTTGTTTGTGTCACAAGTTAATGGCAATTGGTAATAACTGTGCTGCAGACAAAGCCATTAATGTGATTTTTAGAATAAAAATAACTTCTCATAATTTTCTTTCTAATTATAAAGCTGTTTGTCTTACTTAATACTCTACTACAGGAAAGAGGTATGCTTTTTATTTTTCCTAGCCCATTTTTTGTCTTAATCATCTCATACTTTTCTATAATATATAAAATGTTGTGACCCTTTTACATAAAAAAAAACTTAAACAAAATTCCCTAAGAATTAAGTTCTGAACCATCTTAATTACAAATCTTGCCAAGTAGCCAACAGGGCCACTCAACAACTGTTATATCTTTTAAAGAGATTACAACTTCAAGCAATTTAAAATGTTATGATAGGTTTAGGTAACAACCATGCTGACTCCTTATTTTCATTTCTTTTCCTTTAATAGGGTCAATATATCATGGCAGATTCAGGGTTTGGGAACACCATGTGCTTTGTTAAAAAAGACTATGTTTCTGAGCAGCATATTTTCATCAATCCTAACCCTGTGCTTTGTCATCATTTGTGGCCACTAATCCAACAAGGATTCTCCAATGTTCTCTAAGGTGAGAGCTCCGAGATCCTGAACTCATAAACCCAAAGGCTTGCTTGTCATTTGCACTATAGAATAGCTTCTTACTAGCACTAAAAACAATTAAGATAAGCATGACCTTATGAAAAGTCTTTTGATTTTATTCAAAATCCCAATACAATTAGAGAGAAGGCCATCTGCATTTTCAGTAACCATTTTTACCCATGTTGTTATAGTGAGTCCATTGGACACTATTTTTTCCTCCAAAATTTTTGTACAACCACTTTTGTACTAAACAAGTCAAACACAACTCCCACAGGATCAAAGCTTCTATAAGCAACTGATGGATAGCTCTTACAGCCAGGCAATCACATGCAGATTCCACTTCCTACTCAACGTTTGTTATAAGATCACAGTATGGAAATTATGTAGGCAGGAAATGTTGCTTTCCTACCTTGAAGTACTAAGACTTTAACTAGATGCTGAATTGGATAAAACATCCTTTTCTTAAAACATTGTCCTAGTCTTCTTTCTGCCTTTTGGTCACAACACTCTTAACTCTTATTTTGAGTGTAGCATCACTGCTAGTTGGTAAGCCGCATGCAACAAATGCACCACAAAGAATTTAGAGATGCCTATGGAAAAGTATATAAAAAGATTTACCCTTTTTATGATGGCACTTTTCCCCCTTCCTATTAAATTTTCATTGGGATATAATATAGAATTCAGAATATGTTCTAATAGCTCCACAACTCCAATCTGCAAGATTCACAACACTTACCACAACATTCTAGTGCCATTTCACTATCAAAAATAATCCTTTTTCCCATTCCCCTCTACTAAGAAATATTTAGAGTTTATACAGAGTCTAAAAGTTAGTTTTGTTTCTTGCTAGTTCTTTGCTTTATTTTCACACATGAGTAAAACAATCTGGTAATAACATTTCACATCTTCACTTAGTTTAAGTTCCTCAAGATCTATCCATGACGCAGCATTTAATCATTTTGCGGGGTTTTTTTTGTTTTTTTGTTTTGTTTTGTTTTGTTTTGTTTTTTTGTGGGGACTCTGGGGTGTCTCTGAGCAGTGCTCAGGAGGCCCAGGGTTCCTGTGGAGTGATATTCAGACAACCAGGTTAGAGGTTCAATGAAAGAGCCTGGGGATGCTGTGCTGCCTTGGCCTACAGTCCTGGCGATTACATAGGCACTCTGGGCTGCACCCATTCACACCTGGAAATGCTCAGAGAACCTTCAGAGTTTCCCTGTGATTTCCAGTATCAAACCAGAGTTGGATACATGCAAACATGTCTTCACCTATTACTATCTCTCTGGCAGAGTAGTATTTTATTGAGTAATAAAGCATCTTTAAAAAATCTTATTGTTTTAATTGGATCTCACAGTACTCACAGTCATGCCTGGACATCTTGGGGGCCATTCCTTTGTAGCTTATTGGACCACACACTGTGGGATCAAACCTGGAGCACCCATATGTAAAGCATGCTTTAGCACTGAGTTTTCTCTTGACCATGCCGAATCGTATTTTTTGAGTCAACTAATGATTGGCATTTAGATTGATTCTATATTTTGATTGTTGTGAAAACTATAAACAAAAGAAGTTCAAATATCTTTCTGAATTAGTATTTTTCATATTTTGAGATAAACACATTCAGGAGTGGTAATGTAATTTTTATTTTTAGTATTTTTAATCTTATACTATTTTTATAATGTTTACATCAATGTACATATATAGGCCAACCCTTAGTGACCTGGACTGTTATTTTTTTCCCCACATTTCCACTAGCACTTTTTTTTCTTTTCTTTTTCTTTGGTAGACTTGTGAATTCAAGCCTCACAATTGCAAGACATGCCCTCTACACTGAGCCATATCCTGATAATATGTTAGATCTATCAAGATACGTCAATGCCAGAGATAGAAACACTTTATGATATGTCTATAGAAAAGGCAGAATTTTGTCTAATAATAATAACAAAAATTAAAATCATCACTCAGGAGCTCAAATTCTGTATATTTAAAGCTTCTAGATATCATAGGGGATAATATGATTCCCAAAGATGAAGGTTTCATACCAGTGTTTGATCTGTGAGGCCTAGAGAGCTAATATTTTTACCCTCAAGAGTAGTCCCAGAAATGACAAGATGATATGTGGTAGATGTGGTGATTGCTTGGACTCAATTTTCTATCACCTTAATGGCTAAAACACCACCACCTATGGTACCATCCAAGATTACTAGTGTAAAGTATCTGTACCTGAGGACTGGTGTCTCAAAGTGGCTTTTTCTAGGTACCATTTTTTGTTTTCCTTCCTGCATTGATTCTCTCTGCCTCCAGTTAGTTCTGTCTCCTGAACAAACACAGTCCTTGCTTTTGATTGTGCTTTTGGTCCCCATGGATGCTGCCATTCTCTTTTGTTTCTAACTTATTGTTCCTTGTGTGGCATTACTGTGGTCTCAGCAAGTCATCATCCCTACTGCATAAAAATAGGGAGTCAGACTCTTACAAGCAATTATAGCAGTTTAGGAATAACCAGAACACCTATTTTTTTCATAACACATAGTCATGAATTTAAGTTAGAAAACATGTCCATACATATTATGTAATGCTGTCAAATGCCCCATGCAGGAAGGTAAAGAGGTTATATTCTAATTTTTCGTATGCAGGTGATGAGCACAAGAGAGGATTCTCTGATTGGATAATTCCTGGGGATAAGAGTTTCATTTTCCTGTGGTTTATGGATATAGAAATTTATTTCCATCTCTTATTGATCTCATTGATCATTGGCATAGAAATGTTTTTATTATTTCTTTGTTGAAGTCAGTACTTCCAAGTTATGAAAATAACTTAAAACATTAGCCTTGAAAAAGTACTTAACTAGGGGGCCGGGCGGTGGCGCTGCAGGTAAGGTGCCTGCCTTACCGCGCTAACTTTGGACGGACCACGGTTCGATCCCCCGGTTCCCATATGGTCCCCCGTGCCTGCCAGAAGCGACTTCTGAGCACATAGCCAGGAGTGACCCCTGAGCGTCACTGGGTGTGGCCC
>PVKC010000845.1:0-58125 GCA_004027635.1 Crocidura indochinensis | reverse complement strand
CCGAGTTATAAAAGAGCATCAGGCAAGGTTTGAGTGTTTATTTGATCACAACTCTGCTGCAGTGATATTTTGTGAAGAACAAAAGGTCAGCAGGCAGTAGACTAATCTGATGTGCCAGGAGCTCACCTTTCCTGGAAATGCTTTGAGGGAATCAAGCCTGCTCGAGGGTTGGCATCGCCTTCATGCTTTGCTTGCCACCAGGTTGCATCATCTTGGCTCATAATCTGAAGAATATCTCCCTTTTTGAAGGAGAGCCCAGCTTCCTTACAGGGAATTGCTTTATCCTCATTAGGGTCATAGTCAAAGAGAGCTTTGATAAACATCTGGAAGAGAGGTTCGTGTAAAGTGAATATATAAAAAAAAAAAAAAGAAAATGCTATTGGGTCTACATCATTCCAATTGATTTTAAAATGAAAACATTAAAAAAGTACATTTAATTTTTATAACACAACACATGCAATAAGTGGCCACAACCTACCCGTCCCCTCTCCCTGACTCAAGCATCCCCAATGCAAAAAGAAAAAGACTTCATTCTTCTGAGAGAAAAACTTGTTAGGACATGATTATCATTACCTTGCCTTCTTTAGACGGTGTCTCTTCTTTGATGCTGGGTATAATCTTAAATGTAATGGCTCCCTGAGACTGAGACTGATAGAAAAAAAAAAAAAAAGAAGGTTCAAATAGGAAGAAAACCAAAGGCATCTAAAATTTATGATCTAGGAGTTTCTACACTTAGCTAGGTTGAAATGAGGGAACTATTTTTGGAAAAATTCCTGTAATATGAGAAAGCACTAAAGCTTGCCAAGTACATTTTAAAAAATATTGACCACCAAATCCACTTTTACCTCCCTCTGTGTACTCTCACACTTTTAAAATGCCATCCATAGATAGCTATGTAAAAAGTAAACTATGTATGATGCCTTAAAACACAGATAAGATCCTTTTCAGTATAATTTTGATAATTTTGTGTCTTGTGGTCACAGATGGGGCCTATGCCTGGATCAGTGCTCAGGAACCACCACTAGTAATGCTCACTGTAGGGTAGGGACCATGCAGTGTTGGGGACTGACGTGGGATTTCAACATGCAAAGTCCTTTGAGCTATCTCCTCGGGTCCAGTATTTTCAGGACAAAACAACTAGACTGTCAATTATAAATAATGTAATTACTTGTAATGCTCATCAGGAAAAAAGAATGCCCATTAATCTTCACTGTATATTATTTAGTGAGTGAAATTCCAGGTTTAAACTTATTAGATGATGAAAAGCCTGGGAATGGCCTTGCACAACTCACTGTGAACTACTTCAGACACAAATTTTATTTATTTGTGATATACCCAGAAGTGTTCAGCATTTGGGAAGCTTTTGGGGACTCTATGTGATGCTGGGGGAAAGTACTACCCTAGATACTATAATGCCAGTCCTTGGTTGGTAATTTTAGACCTTACAAATGAAATTGAGAATATGGTCAAGGCCTAAAATAATTTAATACTGTTTTAGATTTCACATGACATATGAAACATTTTACAAGTTATATGCTAGAAAACACAACTAAGCTTGTGATATCGCCAGAAGCAGGAGAAATACAAAGGTACCTACTACCTAAGAGATACCTAATTTAGAACAGATACTATAACAGAACAATGTATTAGCTCATTTAATCTTTAACCTACTTCAGTGATACATTTACTCCTTCTCACTCTGTAAATAAAAATACTGAGGCAAGAAAAAGATTAGGGTATTTTTCAACTACACAAAAGGATCTGGTAACAGTTGAGGCAAACCTCTGACTGATGAATCCAAATCCTGGATTCAGAACCTAGTCTGAAAAAAACAATGATCCGATTGTGTATACACAGATGACTGGATAAAGAAACTGTGGTACATGTGCACAATGGAGTAAGACTTGGAAATAATAGATGAAAGCATGCAATTGCTGCCACATGGATGAATCTGGAGAGTATCATGGTGAGTGCAATTACTCGGAAGGAGAAAGGGAAAGAGAGAGAGTGAGAGAGTGAGAGAGAGAGATGAAACAACTGACGCTTTCATAATGTGGGAGATGAAGAAACAGAATAGGGGAACAGGGAGATAGCAAGTTCTCAGAGGCAACAGAGACTGTGAACGTGGCTTCAGAAGGAAGCTTACCTCAGGAAGATTGGTGTCAGAGATACTGAGACAGTGGTAGAGAGAAGTGGAAACTTGGATAGAGGATGTAGTGATGTAGTACTAGAACACTTCATGTATGAACCCCTATTCAAAACAGCTTTACACCATGGTTCCCAAATTAAAATTATAGAGAAACAAAGAGACCGAATTTTATTTTTGTGACTATGGATTCCCAAGCAATGCTCAGGGAAACAAATATCATTCCAGTTATGTTGGTCAGCTGGACTGGAAGGGGCAATGTAGTGTTCAGAATTGAACTTGGGTCCTTTCCCATGCACGGTATGTGTCTCTGATAGCTGAGCTCTCTCACAGGCCTCTTCATTGTATTATACTGTCATTTACAATAAAAATATTAGCTTACCAAAATCTGAATTATTTCTTCGGGCCTTTTATCCTCGACTGGTATCCCATTTACTTCTCTAAGTTCATCACCCACATGAATAAGACCTGAAAAATAGAAATTTGGTTAGTAGTGTTTCCTACAAAAAGAAACTGCGATTTGTAATAGTTTCTATGCAGAAAGCATTGTTTGGCTCTCTCAATTTGTTTGAAGATAAGAAAGAAGTCTTTGCCATCTCTGTTCTCATTACCTCTATTATAGCAATGAAATCAACCTCATAATGAAGAAAAAGAAGGAAGGGAGGGAAAGAAAGAGGGGAGGTAGGGGAAGAAAGAATAGGGGAGAAAGCAAGGAAGGAAAAAATATTCTTTGTATAGAAACACACATATTCATATCAAAAATAATATTTTTATCATGCCTTCAACAGTACTTTTCAAGTCAGGCTTAAAATACTGAAAATCTGTAAACAAGGAGACTAGAGTAATACTGGTTTATCATTTAAATAGGTTTTCAATTCTTTTCTGTATTACATCATACAATTGTTATCCTTTTAATTATATCTTGGAACTATTACACAAACTATTCAATTTGATCTTAAATTCTTACCACTTCTATCAGCAGCACCTCCTCGCATGATACGAGCCACAATGATCGCCCCAGTCTGCTCATCTTTCTTTATAGTAGCTCCCTTTTAAGGAAAAGAAAAGTATTTATGGATAAATGTGTTTAGTAATAGTAGTAGTAAAAGGGTGGGGAGGAATATAAATAAGGGCCTTCATCTGGAAAAAGAGAAAACAGTAATATTCAAAAATTAAAAGAATGAGGCAAAAGGAATCAATCCCATGTTTCTTGAGTCCTCCTTTCAAGATTTAGAAATTTATACCATATGTTCCGTCTTTAGTACAACTGAACCATTTCTAAAATCATTAACCTGTTCAACACTCAGAAAAACATAAAAGCCTTCTTTCCATTATAAATGCATTTTATTTGAATATTAATTGTTTAAAATCATTTTATGCCCCTTCCACACCTACTTCATTTGTAAGGCAACATTAATTCACTGTATGAATTCATTAATTAACATTAATGTCTATGTGTCCTGGGGGAACAAACATATGTTTTAAAGATAACTAAGCACACAGGGGAAGATCAGACAAATCAGACACTAAAATCTAGGCCATCTGACTTTCAGCTCAACAATTTCCTCTTATACTATAATAGTAAAAGAATTCCATCATTAAAAATATAAAAAAAAAAACCTGAAATTAACTTATATTCTTTACTCAAGGCTAAGACAAAATAATGGGAAAAAGGTCGACTGCTCCAAGGCTTTTATGTACTACAATTGTACCTGGTACAAAGAGAACATTTTGACATAAGGGGAATGAAGTCATTTCAAAAAGAATCCAGATTTTCATTTACGAATGTTCAGAAGCAACGGAAATGAATGCAGCTTTGTAAGAACAACAGGTACCGGTGGTTACTTTGCCTGTCATTTTCTGACTTTTCCTACCAATAAACTGGCAGTGGCTTAGAAAATCACCCCCGCATTGCATCCTGTGGGCTCTAAAGAGGTACATTATGTAGAAATGAAAGTGGTATTTTGCTGAAGTGTGCCAAGCACATTCTGAACATTTAAAATATCTTGCATAAAAATACATAGATTTAAAAATAAAAACACATATAAGATAAAACAGCCCAGCTATAAAACCACACATGACCTATTGCCCAAAACCAAAAAAACAACAGCCCAGGATAAAGATACTGAAGATCACAGTTTTTTCAACAAATGGCGATAGGAAAGCTAGGCAAATACATACAGAAAATTAGAATCTCTATTTTCACTAGTAGCAAAAAATGATCTCATACTATTAAAGTTTTGGGTTTGTTGTTATTTGGGCCACAAATAACTGTGCTGAGGATTTACTACCTGCTCTGTGTTTAGAGATTACTTCCAGCAATACTTGAAGGATCAGATGGGATATAAACTGCCTACTGAACTATCACATATCTCACCCCAATCATTACTCAGAATTCAAATATCACCAGAAACAGCAATCTCCTTTAAAAAATGGCTATGATTCTTAACATCAACCTTGGAAATATCTTTTTGAATTTGACAACCAAAAAGCAAAGGTATTAACAATAACATAGGAAAGTTCGACAACCAAAAGCTTCTACAGCAAAACAAAAGGAAATAGTAACCTACTAGTTGAAATATTTTAAATCAGAATGAACAAAGGGTTAATATCCAAAATATATAAAGTACTCAAATAACTCCATGTCAAACAAAAAGAATACTACAATTAGAAAAAGAGCAGAGGAACTGCTACATATAATCAGAAGGATATCTCAGCAAGCTCATATTAAAGAGACCTATAAATGGTCAGTAGGTACATACAAAGATGCTCACCATGACTAATCAGGGAAATGCAAATAAAATCATCAGTTAAATTATTACCTCATATCAGGTAGAATAACAATTATCAAGACAAATAAGCTTAAGCAAGGAAGGTGAGAAAAAAGAAGTCAACAATGTACTCACTGTTGGTGGGAATGTAAACTGCCATATCACTATGAAAACAATATGAAATTTCCACCAAAAAAAGGAGGAAAAAACAACTGCAAAGTTCATGAAATTATTCTTTTGGATAGTTGCATGGAAAGAAAAATATTAACATAAAAAGACATCTAGAAACCACCCCCTACTAATGCAGTACCCATGTCTGTATCAGCCAGTTCTATAGACTCACTCTATACTCATAAGGGATGTAAACCAACCCATGAAAAATTATGTGTACACCAGTCATGTAGCTGAATGCTGGCAACCTTGGGAGGAAAAAGTGGGCCAAGTCCTTGGCCTGCCAAAGTCATGCCAGCTGCACCCTTGCCCCACAACTACTGCTCTAACAATGGCCCTGCTTCAACTTTCATCTATGGCTCTCTGCAGACACCAATCAGAATAAAATCCAGATGCAGTTATTTGAGCAGGACTTTTTTAGGGTAAATTCAAGTACCCCTCTGCATTTTCATACTACCGCAGTATCAATGATAGTGCTTGGACCACTGTAGGTAATTACCTTAAGCATACACCCTATTTTAACATCCAGAGCACACACCCACTTCCCCTAATCCCCTTACCTGTCTCCCCTAAACACAGACGCAAACACCCTATTTTAATCCCCACTTACATCCTTCCTGAGTGGCTGGTAGAGTCCACACCTGACTCTCCCTAACATAAACATCCATTTCCCACCTACAATATACTGAGCTACTGGCAATTGCTTCTTTGTGAGTGCTCTACTTGCTTGAGATCCGACTTCACCAGTGCCTTCTACATCCAACAACTGTGACCTGACCAGTGATTTCTACATCTTGGGATATGATCTTACAGGCTTCATTTACAGACCATTCTGCATCTCTCTCTCTCTCTCTCTCTCTCTCTCTCTCTCTCTCTCTCTCTCCCTCTCTCTCCCCCTCTCTCTCTGACTTATTTCACTCAGCAAAATAGATTCCATGTACATCCATGTATAGGAAAATTTTATGACTTTTCTCTCCTGACAGCTGCATAATATTCCATTGTGTTTATGTACCACAGTTTCTTTAGCCATTCATTTGATGAAGGGTATCTTGGTTGTTTGCAGAGTCTTGCTATGGTAAATAGTGCTGCAATGAATATAAGTGTAAGTAAGGGATTTTTGTATTGTATTTTTGTGTTCCTGGGGTATATTCCTAAGATGGTATAGCTGGATCGGATGAGAGCTTGATTTCCAGTTTTTGGAGGAATTTTGATGAACTAGATGGCATTCCCACCAGCAGTGGAAAATAGTTCCTTTCTCTCCACATCCCCACCAACACTGCTTGTTCTCATTCTTTGTGATGTGTACCAGTCTCTGTGGTGTGAGGTGGTACCTCATAGTTGTTTTGATTTGCATCTCCTTGATGACTAGTGATGTGGAGCATTTTTTCATGTGTCTTTTGGCCATTTGTATGAAAGGCATTCTTGCAATAATAATTTTCAAACACAAAAGAGAGAAGGGCTGGAAGTTACAGCTCACCTCATGAAACTCACCACAAACAGGGATGAGTTTAGTTAGAGAAATAATGACATTTTGAACTGTCCTAATAATGAGAATGTATGAGGGAAATAGGAAGCCTGTCTAGAGTGCAGGCGGGGGTTGGGTGGGGAGGAGGGAGATTTGGGACATTGGTGATGGGAATGTTGCACTGGTGATGGGTGGTTTTCTTTACATGACTGAAACCCAAACACAATCATGTATGTAATCAAGGTGTTTAAATGAAATATATATTTAAAAAAAGAGTGAAAAGAAAAAAAGTATATGAGGAATCTGCGTGAGAATCACCCATCTGAGTCTGTCAGATTCCAAATACATAGGAAATATATTACAGCTTGAGGTACCAAGTTAAGAATCATCTTGTAAGAGATAATTAGGTTAAGTGTAAGAAATCCCTTTTCTGGCATAGGTAGAAGTACAGGTACAGGTCTATTCAATGTGTCATGCTTAATTTTATTTTCGTTTTGTTTTGGGATCACACCCGGCAGCGCTCAGGGGTTATTCCTGGTTCTACGCTCAGAAATCGCTCCCGGAAGGCTCAGGGGACCATATGGGATGCTGGGATTCGAACCACAGTCTTTCTGCATGCAAGGCAAATGCCCTACCTCATGATATCTCTCCAGACCCCAATTTCTAGTCCTTTTGACTTATTCTGTGATTCAATGAGCTTGGTATTTTTTTTTTTTTTGGTATTTGAGCCACATCTGGTGATGCTCAAGGGTTACTCCTGGTTATGCGTTCAGAAATCGCTCCTGGCTTGGGGGACCATAAGGGATGTCAGGAATCAAATCAAGGTCCGCCCTGGGTCAGCCGAGTGCAAGGCAAACACCTGACTGCTGCACTAATCCTCTAGCCCCAAGCTTGGTAAATTCTTATTGAGAACATACAATGTGTCAAATTCTATTCTAAGGACAATGTGATTAATAATACACACACATATATGTGATATAATATATATATATATATATATATATATAGCCTCGTTAACAAATCTATACTCTAAAGGAGGAAACAAAAACAAGATAAAAAAATAAGTACAATAGGGGCCCAGAGAGATAGCACAGCAGCATTTGCCTTGCAAGCAGCCGATCCAGGACCAAAGGCGGTTGGTTTGAATCCCGGTGTCCCATTGCCTCCCCTCTCCCCCCTGTGCCTGCCAGGAGCTATTTCTGAGCAGACAGCCAGGAGTAACCCCTGAGCACCGCCGGGTGTGGCCCCAAAACCAAAAATAAATAAATAAATAAATAAATAAATAAATAAATAAATAAATACAATACTTGTAAGCTATCATTAAGGATTCTGAATTTAATTCACCAAAGAAACAGGAAAACCCTGCAGGGCTCTGAAGCAGGCATAACATAATCTAAAAGGGTTGCTCATATCTACTGTGACAAGAAAAGAGAAAGAAAGGCAAGGGGAAAATGCTTGTCATAATAATCACATGAAAGATGCTGGGGCTTGGATATGACTGACAAAATAAGTGATGCCAAGTGATCTTGAGCGTCAAACAAGGTGTTTCCACTAGGTTAGAAATGAAAAGTAGTATCAAAAAAGACTGATGGTGGATTTTATCTATACAACGTCTAGATGTCATCAACTGTGATAAAATCTTCTGGGTTAACCACATTTGGGGACAAAGATCAATTTACTTCAGGTCTTTGAGGACTGAGATGTGTATTAGATGTCCAAATGGAGATATCAAGTAAGCAGATGGACAACAGACTTAAAGATTAAAGAAAGGAAAGCCTGGAGAGAAATAGTACTTGGAATCATGGGCACACAGATGTTTTTTAAGCCATGGATGAAATCACTTCCAGAATTTGTAAATACTGAAAAGAATTCCAGCTTTTATGAGTTATTTTGTCATAGATATGCACCCTTGAATGAGGTATCTCCTGATTCTTCTGATCCTTGGAGAACTATGGATCGGAAATAGTACAACGTAAAATTATACAAAAAACAAACAAAAAAAGCAACAAAAAAAAACCTCCATAAAATACAGCAATGTGATACTGTATGAAAGCAAACAATCCTATGACAAGAAGGATTTCACGTAGGATCTACCAGCCGTTTGCATCAACAACACTGGAGCCACTCTTAAAAATTAGATTCCCAGTATACTTTGAAACCTGCTTATCTAAATTTTTTGAAGCAGAAACCCTGAGTCCATATTTTAGGTTAGCATCTCAGTTAAATTAAGTCATTTCAAAGTTGGAGAATCACTGTTCTAAGTAAGAGTGAGAGAAACACCCACATAAGAAACACTGAAAAAAAATGGGGCTACTGCTGAGGAACTGCTTCTGGTAGTTCTAGGGTTCAATAGTTGGCCTCTAGTCTATAAAGCACAGGCGTTAACTCTTGAGTTACTTTCCTGATACCTGAATCAAGACAGAACTATTCAACAACCAAGAAACAGCTTTTATTTAATTATCTAGAATTATATAACCTACTCCTAGCTCAGAGGGAGGGAGCTCTGTTCTAGGCATCATGTCCTGATCACCCTTTTCCTTCCCTTCTCGAAGTTCTTGTTCCATCACTCCCCTTCAAGTATCATTTCTTTTCCTTTCAATATCAAATCCCTATAGGAGCTAAGTTTACTTCCTCTTCACCCAAGAAACCCTTTTCTCCTTACACAGCTATCTATCACCTAGCTTGCATCTTATCATGTAACATTTATATAATGCCTGCATAATGCATGAGAATTTATAAAGCATTTCAAGTACATTCTATCTCAATATTCAAACTTCCCTAAACAGCATATTCCCTTAGTTTTCTGATTATGGGTCTTCTGATTATGGTTCAAGTAACTTGTAGCTATGATATATATAACTTCCTGTTAAGTCATCTGATGCAAACTTGATATTCATTTTATCATATTGTCTTGATCTGATAAACAAAACTGTTTTCTAAGTTAACACTGATAACCAAAACCCCTGGGTTACTAGATCTTATGATTTCTCCTTTTTTAATCATTAGTCAGACCATTATAATACATCTCCAGACCATTCGCTTGACATGGTTTTACTTTATCCTGACTCCTTTCATGTTGCCTATTACTGATTTTTACTTCTTGAGACACATCCTCCTAAGGACATCTTAAACTCTCTTGGTTATTGTTTCTTTTTGGGTTTTTTTTTCGGCAATTGTGTAGCTTCAATAACTTCAAACTATCAAATGACATTTGATAAAAGTAAAAATTACAAATCCATTAATTTTTTTCTACTTTTCAGGAGTACTGCATTTTATAAAATTTAGATTTATAAATTCAACAATCTACTCTACCTTTATACTAACTAATCAATAAAGATAACTTATGACCCAAACTATAAGTAAAGTAAAAAAAGAAAAAGATTTTTTATTTTTAGTTTTTCGGTCACATCCGGCAGCGCTCAGGGGCTACTCCTGGCTCTATGCTCGAAATCACCCCCAGCAGGCTCAGGGGACCATATGGGATGCTGGGATTCAAACTACCATCCTTCTGCAGGCAAGGCAAACACCTTACCACTGTGCTATCTTTCTGGCCCTAAGAAAAAGTTTTTTAAGGAGGAGGAGGGAATCTTAGGAAAATGACACTAGCAATGGGTTGTATTTGGAGCACTGACTACCTGAATCGATAGAAACAATTCTGTAAATCATGGTGAATTAAAAGCATCTTAATTAAAAATATACAAATAATAATACGTTTGGCTAGTCCGATGGCAGAACTCATTAACTTATTAATGTTAGTATCATAAAAGTTGGTATATAACTTCCCCACTGCTCAATTTGACTGGCTTTAAAAAAAAAAAAAGAAGAATACAATTGGGTGAAAAATAATGGCAAGTATCTGACATATTTAAGCATTGTTAAAACATTTAATATTTAATGTTTTAACATTTAAAATGTCTAAACATTATTAAAACAATGTTTAAGAAAACTTGTACTCTTTCAGAAATCACATATAATTTTAGTACTAGCTTGTCCCCAACTAGAACTTCTGTTTCTTAGCTATACCCAGTAATGCTCAGGGATTACTCCTGATTCTGTGCTCAGAGTTCACTCCTGGTAAGTCTCAGGGTATCCCAGAACATATGTAGTGTTGGAGATTGAATCAGGCATGCAAAGCAAAAGGACTGAGAGTCTGGTCCATTATGTATTTTTATAAAGCCTCCCAAGAAGAGTTTGTGGGGGTGTGCATGGGGACAATTCTGACAATACTCAACACAGCTACACCTAGCTGTGCTCAGGGTTTACTCCTGGTGCTTCACTCAGAAGTCACTCCTGGTAGGCTATGGGATACCCATAATAGAACCTTGGGTTGGCCGCATGCAAGGCAAGCATCATATTAGCTTTACTACTGCTTCAGCCCCCCTTGGTACTTCTGGCTTGTCTCCTTTTGCCCGATAGATCCAAATTAGTTTAGTTCTGTCAAATCAAATATATATATGTATATATATATTAATATATATTTACCTCTTGCCATCATTCAACTTCAGATTCTATTTTAATCATTCTGTATTAAGTATCAACAATGAAATGATATATTCAGTCACAGTAATACTTTATTTTATGTTTCATTAAGAATAATTTAAAATTAGGGCCCTGGTGATAGCATGGAGGTAAGGCATTTGCCTTTCATGCAAAAGGTCATCGGTTCGAATCCTGGTGCCCCATATGGTCCCCCGTGCCTGCCAGGAGCAATTTATGAGCATGGAGCCAGGAGTAACCCCTGAGCACTGCCGGGTGTGACCCCCCAAAAAAAAACCAAAAAAAAAAAGAATTTAAAATTAAACTAAATTAATTAAACTATTAAATAGAACCAATTAAAATTTCTGGAAAAAACTGATATGGAGTATATTCCTAACATCTTTGACAAATATCTTGAGGATATTTTTGATTAGGAAGCAGGGAACTTAAATGGTACTAGCATCTATTCAAATATTAGCTGATGAAAAACACTACAAGAACTATTGTTACTGAAAAAAATGATCAAAGAAATATTACTAATGAATCAATAAATCCTCAAAATAATCCTTCAATGATCCCAAGATGCCAAATGTCTCAAATTTTATTGACAGATTCACAGACTCCACTAAGAACTAGGCATTAATGGTTCAGGCTCCTGAGATAGCTTTTCCTATATTTACCTTATTCTAAGTATGTCACTCCATAATAAAAAATCAACAGCTATTTTGGTTACCAGTAGAATTATAAATACAAGTAAAAATTATGGATTTACAACCTAAACAATCTAATTCAAGAATGAAAGGAGCCCTAGAATATCAAAGAATGAGCTTCAAAGGCTTAAAGAAATCTTTATATAAGACAAAAATGATCTGTATATTTGTATGAGTAAAAATGTCTAAGATACACATTAGCAAACAAAGTTGTCCTTAAGCAAGATTGAAATCACCAAATCATTAACACATGATATGGCAACAAACAGGAAAATAGTATTGAAGACATAGTCAAATTTGGTTTTAGAGCTACTACAAATTATATTAGTTTCTCATGATCAGTTTCCTACTCTAAGAGAATAAAGATATTTAACAGTGCCAGAAATCACTGTAAAGATTGCAAAAGCATTAGAATATATTTAAAATCAATTACTAGATTATGAAATTTTTCTTCTGCATCCAAATTTATAGTGTGCATACTCTGCCCATTCATTTCCTATCACTCCTCAAATAACCTCAGTTTTAGAGATCTAAAACAACAAAGATTCGTTATTTCACAGTCCTCTTCCAAAATGGGTGTTATGAGGCTAAATATCAAGGTATAAGAATGACCGCATTTTTTTGGTGTTTCTAGGACTCTGGTCCTTGCCTTTTCTAGTTTCTAGAAACTTCTAGCATTACATAGCTTATAAGTCCTTACCTTAACTTGTGTTTTGAACTTTATATCACCTTCTATGACTCTGAACTTTGTGCTTCTGTCTCTGACCCTACTATGATTACATTGGACCACTAGACAATCCAGGGTAATCTCCCCATTTCAAGATTCTTGTCAGGAAAAGTTTAGATGGTGATACAAGGAAACATCACACTTAATATATATATGAGGCACAAACTCTTTCTGTGGTAGAGATACAAACTCTTTTATTATGGTAGAATATTACCATTAGCTCCCGGATATAATTTATTACTGAATAAATCCTGGTGGTAAAATAAGTGCTTATGTGTATATTTTAAATATTAGGTGATTAATTTCTCACTCATTTTAAAATCAGGGTTTGGGTTTCTTTTTAAAAAAATAATTTCCAGTGGCACAATTTTGTTTCAAATTAGCTGACTGGTGAATGCTGTTTTTAAAAATGTTAACATGTTATATATTTTAAATTATATTTACTTTTTAAAAATAAAATGCCTGACATTTTTATTTGCTTCATTTTTCTAAATTACTTTTGGGGGGAGAGCCATACCCGGCAGTGCTGAAGCCTTATTCAAGTCTTACTTAATTCAAGACTTACTTATTCAAGACTGTACTTAAAATCACTCCTGGTAGGCTCAGTTGATTATATGGGGTTTTAGGGATTGAACTCAGGTCAGTCTTGTGCAAGGCAAGTGCACTAACTGCTATACTATCATCTCTCCAGGCCCTCTGCATTCCATTTTTAATATGATTATTTAATATATTTCAAAATTGGGGGCACAGAGGAAGTATATTTTAGAATACAGAAGACCTATGCATTATATTTGGCTTTAACTATATCAACTCAGATCTGAACAAAAGATGTAAAGCTAAACTCACCAGTGGTTCCCTATTTTTCACCAGACGAATAATTTTCACTGAATCTTCCTCTTCATCAATATCGTCAGGCATAGGAGGCAACACAGGACCATAATTCTTCTGAGCCACAGAATCATGTACAGAAAGCAAAGCCTATCAAAACCAAAGGTTAGTTAAAAAAAAGTGTCATGTAAACATGAAACCATAAACACAACCATCAAGAAAATAAAAATGTTACAATTTTGACATAAATATTACCACAGACACTCGATAGATAAGGCTGGTGGGAAAACATAGGGTATATTCCCAGCAACTAAGACCATAACAGGCTTGTTCCCAAACTATCTTACTTTACTGACTTAAGCTTGATGTTATATAAAGTTGGTGAAGAAAGTGGGCAAAAACATAATGGCTGGTGGGGATCAAGGGACTCAAATATGAGGCAATACTTCTGACATCATGTTTTGATGAAATTATTTGTGTATGCTGACCTGTTCTTTGTAAAACTTCACACTTCTGTTAAATGACCTTCAGTGATTTGAATAAGACCATCATGGATGGGAGGCTATCATCTATTATAGCTTGTGGCTTGCTCTTAATTTAGCAATAAACACATAGACTACAGAAACATTTTGCAATCTTGGGGAAAATGTATAAGTAGTAAAAAATAAAAAGATGTTTGAAGTTCAAAGAACACGGAGCCGGAGTGGTGACACAAGCAGTACGGCATCTGTCTTGTGTGCACTAGCCTAAGATGAACCTTAGTTCAATCCCCTGGCATTCCATATGGTCCCTCAAGCCAGGAGCAATTTCTGAGCACAGAGCCAGGAGTATCTCCTGAGTGTCACTGGGTGTGGCCGAAAAACAAACAAAAAGTTCAAAGAACACAATGAAGATTCTAGATTATAATTCACTGATAACTCCCAACTTCCAGTTACTCCATTTTACCATAAATTAGAATGTGCAGCCAAATCTGGCTGCTTCCTACTGAGAAGGGAAGACAGGAGAATTTTTTTTCTTAAACTTTATTAATTGATTGAATTTGGGGCCACAGTCGGCGGCCCTCGGGGGTTAATTCTGGCTCTATGCTCATAAATCACTCCTTGCAGGCTTGGAGGAACATATGGGATGCCGGGAATCAAACCGGGTTCCTCCTGGGTAGGCCACATTCAAGGCAAGGGCCCTTCAGCTTTGTTTGGCCCCAAACAGGAGAATTTCTAATGGAAAAGGCAGACATGGTGGGAGGAATGACTTGCATGTCTTTGTGCAAGTCTCTGAGCACAAGGGGAACCTGTTTATCTTGGGACTTTTCCCTTAAAACATTTATTTTTCCTTTTTATAACCCACAGAACAGAATTCTCTGGAACCCTAGGAAAATCAGAAGGGATTATAATTAGATATATCAGGTTCCACTTTAATATTCATTAATATTTGATCCACTTTGAATTAGATTTTAGCCAATATCCAAGAAGGCAGATCTGTAAATCAGTCCCAACCCCTCAAATGGTGGCCAAAGTCAGATGCTGCAACACGCTTCTTTGACAGTCATGCCCAAAGGACTTTTTGTTTGTTTGTTTTGTTTTTTGGGTCACACCGGGCAGTGCTTAGGGGTTAGTTCTGGTCTAGGCTCAGAAATTGCCCCTGGCAGGCACAGGGACCATATGGGATGCCAGTATTCAAACCACTGTCCTTCTGCATGAAAGACAAACACCTTACTTCCAAGCTATCTCTCTGGCTCCAGGACTTTGTTTTTAAAGTCCATTTCATAACCTTTCTTTCCTACTGCTGCCAAAAGAACATAACTGGTTCATATATGTGATGAACTCTCAGTCTTCTGTTTATTCACCATTTTTTATGCCTTTAAACCAACGGCAGATAGTTCCTTTTTTGTAAAGAGGTAATACAGATGAGATTTTTGTCCATGTAATTTTTTTTTTTTACAATTAAGAAGGCATAGTGCAATTTTATTTTATTTTTTTTACTTTTGGATATCTTTATTCAGGCTTCATGGTTACAAACATGTTTGTAGTTGGGTTTCAGTCATAAAAAGTACACCACCTCCCTTCCTGACACTAATGTCCATATCCTCTTCCTCCCCCACTCCCTGCCTGTCTTCAAGACAGGCATTCTATTTCTCTCACTCACTATCATTGTCAAGATAGTTGTTGGTGTAGTTATTACTCTACCGGTCCTCATTAATTTTTACGGTAAGCTTCATATCATGGACTGGTCCTTCCAAATCTCAACTCTATTGTGTCTGGGTATTATTAGCATACTATCTTTTATTTATTTATTTAGTTAGTTAGTTAGTTAGTTAGATTTTTAGGTCACACCTGGCAGCGCTCAGGGGTTACTCCTGGCTCTACACTCAGAAATCACTCCTGGCAGACTCAGAAATCACTCCTGGCAGGCTCAGGGAACTATATGGGATGCCGGAATTCAAACCACCGTCCTTCTGCAGGCAAGGCAAATGCCTTACCTCCATGCTATCTCTTCGGCACCACTATCTTTTATTTTTAATTAATACCACAGATGAGTGAGATATTCTGTGTTTATCTTTCGCTCTCTGACTCATCTTACTCAGAGGAAACTATTTCATGTATAGGAAAAATTTCATCACTGTCCTCTACACGCAGCTCTGTTTACAATAGCCAGAATCTGGAAACAACCCAGATGTCCAACCCAGATGGCTAAATAAACTATGGTACATAAACACAATGGAATACTATGCAGCTATCAGGAAAAATGAAATCATGAAAATTTCATATTTTTTCACTTTTTAAATGTTTGGGACTTTTTTTGTCCTTTTGAATTTGGGGGTGGGGTGGGGGTAGAAGGCCATACTCAGCAGTGTTCAGGGCTTACTCCTCATTCTACATTCAGAAATCATTCTGGCAAGGCCCAAGGGACCATTTGGGATGCAGGAGATCAAGCCTGGGTTGATCATATGCAAGGTCTAGCTGCCCATGTTTGGTTAATTTAAGCAAATTCTGCATATAAAATAATAAGAGTATTTCTTGTCATGACTGATATGGTGCTAAAACTCTACAAAACACTAATACATTCTCATTAGTGACTGAAGATGACCACACTGGAAGGCAACAGGTTATAAACTTTCAACAACTTGTTCTATAATTAATGAGATCACATAACCCATAAATTACTCAAGCCTGAATATCAACTCTAAAATTTCTCTTTCCTTCTATACTCTTAACATCCTATAACTATCCTGTTAAGTGTACTTCCAAAATACACTAAAATTCTAAATTCTAAAATTCTAAAATACACTAAATTCTAAAATTAGTTATGGTCTTTCTGTTTGAAATGACAGGTTGAAAAACAACATCATCTGTTTTTGTAAGCTAAATTGTCTTTTAGTGTTTTATGTGATGTTTTCATTTATTTATCCTACAGAATTTCTTTTTTTATAAATAATTTTTATTTTGACCAAAGTGGATTACAAATCATTCACAGTAATATTTTAGGTACATAGTGACATTGAATTAGGGCATTCCCACCACTAATGTTGTCCTCCCTCCACCCCTGTTCCCAGCACGCATTCCATATTCTACAGAATTTCTGTGGCACAGTATTACACTTCTAAATGTCAGAGTCACCACAACCATCATCAATATTCCAACATCATCCCACCCACCACAAAAGACCTGTTGCCCATTTGTAAATGAAATGTGACTGCAACATATTTGTGCTTGTTCTGTTATTGAAGCCTGAGCATCTTAACTTTTCCATTTGATTTATTTTTTTACCAGATAAATTTTTATACATCTCCCAGTAAATAGTTATCTTTAAAAAACAGACAAATAAAGTATAAATTTATAAAAAAAAATTACTTTAAAGTAGGGGCCTCAAACTCGCGGCCCACAGGCTGTTTGCGCCCTCCATACAACATTTTGTGGCCATGTCCTAGAGGAATCTTTTTTTGTTTTGTTTTAGTTGTTTGGGTCACACCCCCCAATGTTCAAGGCTTACTACTGACTTTGCACTCAAGGATCACCCGGACTTTGCCTCCTGCGGCCCCCAGGTAAATTGAGTTTGAGACCCCTGCTTTAAAGCAACTCTCATATTCAGTCACGTGACTCCATATGGGGTTGCAACCCACAGTTTAAGAAGTTAGGGAGTGAGGACTGGAGAGATAGCATAACAGGTATAATGCCTGCCTTGCATACAACCAATTTAGATTCAATACTTCAGTACCTAACACCCCATATCCCTCTTAAGCATTGCTGAGTAGGGCCCAGAAAACCAAATTAAAACTAGCAAGACCAAAAATAAACCACCCACAAAGCTAGAAGCAGAAACAGAAAGATAGCTCATTTAGCTATCTCTCTTAGCTATTTATCTCTCAGCATATTTCACACACAGGAATTCCAGGTTAGAGACCCAGCACTATAAAATTCCATGAGTACTACCTGGAAATATCATCTAGTTAGAAGCCATGAGCAACCACAGATCTTCGCCAATTTTGGTGCCCCATCCTTTCCCACATAAAAAGCTATGTAGACTACTGACATAACAAAACTGAATAGAAGCAATACTTTTTTTTAAATCTAAAATATCTTTCCCTTCTTGGTTTATAGGAATTATTTACAATATGCTGAAACAAATCTTGCACTACATATATATTTTCTTATTTGGTAGCCTACTCTTTCATTTTCTTTTTAATATTTTTAAATCAACATAATATCATAATTATTTAAGCCTAATTAATATGTTCCCTATATGGTTGGTACTTTTTGTATTCGAGGAGAGTTTAAAAGCAGAAAGAGAAATGAGCAGCAGGTGATGAAATATTTAAAGAGATCATATCACAGATTTTTGAGATAATGGTCACAGATTTTTGAGAATTAAAACCATCCTAAAGATTATGAAAGTCCAATATATTTATTAGAAAGCATTGAAACAAGAGAAATATTAAGGTTTAAATATGTCAGCTTAGATATATAAGAAAAACCATATAAAGTCAAAGTCAGAGAGAAGATACTAAAAATATCAGAGAGGGGTTGGAACTGTGGCGCAGCAGTAGGGCATTTGCCTTGCATGCGCTAACCTAGGACAAATCACGGTTCGATCCTCCAGCGTCCTATATGGTCCCCAAGCCAGGAGTGATTTCTGAGCGTTAGGCAGGAGTAACCCCTGAGCATCACTGGATGTGGCTCAACTCCCCAGCAATAAAAACAAAATAAAAATTAAATTAAAATATCAGAGAAAAAGAAATCAGAAAGAAACAAATGAGCGGACTGTTATCAGCAATGAAAACTAAAAGACAGTTAAAATATTTCAAACTTGCTTAGAAAAAAACCCAGCCAGTTTGGAGTTATATATCCTACAAAAGTACCCTACAAAAGAGTTTGAGGAGTTTGGGGGTGCAGCTGGTAGTATACCACTTGCTTTGTATATAAGAACTCCTGAGTTTAATTATAGGCACCAAATCAGTTCATTTAAAAAACAAAACAAAACAAAACAAAACAAGGGCCTGGAGAGATAGCACAGTGGTGTTTGCCTTGCAAGCAGCTGATCCAGGACCAAAGATGGTTGGTTCGAATCCCAGTGTCCTATATGGTCCCCCGTGCCTGCCAGGAGCTATTTCTGAGCAGACAGCCAGGAGTAACTCCTGAGCACAGCTGGGTGTGGCCCATAAACCAAAACAACAAGAACAACAACAACAACAAACAGTAAAAATCATGGTGCTCTGCCCTCCAACATATATATCTTAATAAAACAAAAACAGATTGGCCAATATAAAAAAAAAAACAAACAAGAAAGTGAGACAATAATTTTCAAAGTTACTGTAATCAGACAAGCAGGACCATGATCAGTGAGTGACAGAAGCAATTATGAGCCATATCTATGACTGTTCCAGCTTCCTCTGTGCAGGGCAAGAAGGAATTGCACAGAACCCAGAGTTCTTTCCAAAGGGAGATAGGAATCCACAGTGATCTGGGAACAGAAGTTAACATGGAAGAAATAAAAAAAAAAAAAAGGGAGAGGTTACACAGACTTAACTCTGGTAATCTGCAAGAAAGCCAAATACTAAATCATGCAGGAAAATGACACAGAACCAAACCTTAAAATTGGAGATCATAAAAATCATAAAAATTGGAGATCATAAAAGTTATTGTTATAACTATATTCTAAGTATTCAAAAAACTAAGAGACTTAATATTAGTCTTGGGATACATTAAAAATATTTGGCACATAGAAATGGTTGGATTCAAACTTCTAGAGATTAAAAAAAGGTGTATAAAATATAAGAAACTATATGAAATGAGATTAATACAGACCTGACAGGTAGAGGAAAAAATGTAAATTGAAGATGAAGCAATATAGACACTTTAAAATTCAACACAAAGGGAAAATATGTAGTGAAAACATAGGAACAGAACACTGAATTATGGGCAGGGTGATAGTACAGTGGCATGGTGCTTGTCTTGCATGTGGCAGAACCATACAGTGTCCCAAAGCCCCACAAGGAATGATTCCTGAATGCAGAGCCAGGAATAAGGATGCTGCATGTGGGTCTACCATGACTTAAAAAAAAAAAAAGTGAACTATGAAAAATTCAATGGAATTTCACAAACACAGAATTACACATAATAGACATCTCAAATGCAGGAAAGCTAAAACATTTACATGTAGAACATACCAAATTGGTGAAAAATAATACAATCACATCTTTTAGAAGCCCAGTATATTCAAATTCAAAAATAAAAACAAACTATAGAATTACTAGCAATGTGCTTATATTGATGAAAATGTCAAAATCATTTGAACAGGTAAGGATCATGTTATACATAAAAGAAAATAGACTGAAAATATGACCATATGATTTCCATAAGAAACAATATAAGCCGGTCAAGAGAAACATTTTTAAAATATTCACAGAAAAATACTGTCTACTTAAAATACTGAAACAGCAAAAATACATTTTAGAAATAAAGGACAGATTATACAGTAGGTAGGGCATTTGCTTTCCATACAGCTGGACAGAGTTCCATCCCTGGCAGCCCATATGGTCCCCTGAATCCTACCAGAAGTTAGGCAGAAATAAGCCCTGAACACTGCTAGGTGTGGCCCCAAAACAAAACAAAAACCAAATAAATAAAGGGATACTGAAGTCTGTCAGAAGACATTAAAAAAAGGGGGGGGGGAATCCAGCAAACTGCATGCTGGCACAAAAATATTTTAGATTGCATAACCAGAGAAAGCTACATGAAGTCTCTCAAACAGGGAAAATATGACAGGAGATGAGAATACAGATCTATTTAGAGAAATAAAACATCAGAAGGAGCCATAGCAATAATGCAGTCGGTAGGGAGCTTGGCTTGCCTATGGCTGACCTCCGTTTGATCTTCAACATTCCATATTATCCCCTGAGCATCATCAGGAGTAATTCCAGAGTGCAGAGCCAGGAGTAGCCTCTGAGCATTGTCAGGTGTAGACAATAAAAAATAAAAAGAAAAGAAAAAGGAAACAAACAAACAAACACCTCACCAGCAATACCCACTATATATATCTATGGTAACTCTCATAGATGGGAAGAATTATAGCTTATGAATATATTTTGTGAAAAAAAGTAATAATTACAACTGTTAAGCAATACTAAGAACACCTGCCACAAATACTTAAGTTATCATTTCTACATCGATTCCCCAAAAATGCTCTTTCAACGGCGGAACCCACATCCAGTGGAGCCCATGGCTTATACTTGGCTCTGTGCTCAGGGATCATTTCTGTGCTGAGGACCCATATGAAGTGCTAGGATTCAAATGAGAATAGCCACATATAAGATAAGTGCCTTAACCCTTGTACTGCCTCTTTGTCTCCCAAAATATACTTTTATGATCTGTAGACATTTAATCATTTTGAATTATTTTATGAATATTATTGAGTATTAACATTTTTATTAGCACAACAAAAGGTATTTGTATCCCGTACCAACCACTACTGGTGGGCTCACCTTTTCTTCAAAAAAGCTGCAGGAAATTGAATGCTAGACCCATCATTTCACAAGCATTCACTGAACTTGACTTCCTGGAGTTACTTCTATGTTCTAAGTAACTGTCATGTCCACAGAATTGAGTGTCCAATGCATAAGTATAAATAGCATTGATTTATTTCTCCAGAAGGAAACTTAACTTTTCTTTCTAGCATGCTTTAATGATGTCTCATTCATTCGGCATGCTGAAGCTATGAGTAAGTTCTGGTAAGTGAATGTTTTGGAAAGCTGGAAAATTAAAAATCTTTTTGCTATCATGCCTTTGAACAATCTACCAAATTTTCTCTGACCAAGTTATAATGTCATGTTCTAGGAGTTACTTTGTTGTCTATCAAAATAAGAACAGAATGATTATGACACATCAAGGTTGATTTATCTTTAGTGCAGCAATTTGATGCTTGCAAGTGCTGATTGTTTATTAATGGTTTTTCTTAGCTTCCCTAGAAACAAAATCTCTATAGATACAAAATCTTTCCATCAGTGCCCCAAATGCCATCAATATTATCATTGTTCTTCTTTTTTTTTGTTTCTGTTTTTGTTTTTTGGGGCCACAACCGTTTGATGCTCAAGGGTTACTCCTGGCTAAGTGCTCAGAAATTGCCCCTGGCTTGGGGGGACCATATAGGGTACCGGGGGATCGAACCGAAGTCCTTGACTAGCCAGGGGATTGAACCGCAGCCCTTCCTTGGCTAGCGCTTGCAAGGCAGACACCTTACCTCTAGTGCCACCTCTCCAACCTCATTATTGCTCTTCTTATCCCAATACTGCAGGAAGCTTTTTTATTTCTTCACTCCATTTCTTTTCATTACCATTTCCCTTTATTCAAGGTGTGATTTTTTTCCCTTATAATCTGTTATTTTTCCTGGATGTTGAATTTGAACAACAAGACTGAGTTTTGATTGCTGAGAAATAAGTATTGGAGTCTTGTATATATTAACTGACAACTCGGGGCTGGAGAGATAGCATGGAGGTAGGATGTGTTTGCCTTGCATACAGAAGGATGGTGGTTTGAATCCCGGCATCCCATATAGTCCCTTGAGCCTTTCAGTAGTGATTTCTGAGCGTAGAGCCAGGAGTAACCCCTGAGTGTTGCTGGGTGTGACCGAAAATCTCCCCCAAAAAATAATAATCCACAATATCTTGGCTGACAATTCAAAGATCTGTCTTGTTTCGGGGTTTTGTTGGCTTGTTCTTTTGGCAACACCTAGCTGTGTACAAGGCTTACTCTTGGTTCTATACTAAAGGATCATTCCTGGTGGGCTCGGGGGTCATATGAGGTGTTAGAAACTGAACCTGGCAGTCTACATGTGAGGCAAGCACTTATCCCAACTAAGATTTATAGAATGTAGTAATCTTTATATTTTTCACAGATTTTGGATAATATTATTATTATGACAAGTCATTTAGAACTACTAAAGACTCCAGGGCAAAAAAGTTACACAAGGAAGGTATTAATATATCTTGCAATGGTGACCAAATAAAACTAAAATAAAATATTACTTGAACAGGATGTATGAATTAACCTATTATTGCAAAGGCACAAAAGAAAAGAAACTGTCTCACAACACTGTTTCAGGCACTATATATTGAGTGAAATTGAGTATTACTAAGGTCAAGTGGTGAATTACTATCAAACTTTTAAATATGCAAACATTTTAACCCAACAATGTACTGGACCAATAAAATTCTGTGATCTATAAGAGATGCATTTAAGTACTGTTTAAACAGAAGATCAAACAACAGAAATGTGGACTGCTAGATACTAAGTGACAAAAAAGAAGTAAAAAAAATGTGGTGATTAAAGTTCATAAAATGAAACTAATAAACAATAAATTTCATTATATGTAAGTATTCTATCATCCTAGTTATAATGGAAAACATGGAACAGCTGTACACACAATAAAGGAAGCTATCACAACCAATAAAGGCATATGAAAACAAAATTCACAGAATAAAAAATCATCAAGCACATGAAATGATGCTTTATTTTCATTAATAAGGCAATGTGGATAGGGAATGATATTTCCTCTATATTTCTCTAGTCTGAACTAAAAATACAACAATACGTTGTCAAAAATAGTTTATTTTCAAGTCTATCAAGTCACTTTGGAACATCTTAAATTATCTCACTTTATAAAAATCATCTACCGTTCACATCTATGATTAACCTTTTCTACATACTTTTATCATCGTTTATCATTTATCCTCAATGATATGAATCATGATATGAATGCATCTTTTCTTTATAATCCCATGATTTAGCTTAAATTTTTACACTTAAACTTTCTGCCTACTTGAATTCCATTCAATATAACAGTGTTCTTCCAACTTTTTATACCTGTGGCCTTATACCTGTCCTAACGAATTGTCCAGTGTCTGGACAATTTTAACCAAGGCTACAGTCTGGTGGTTTTCAACCCTTCTACACCTGCAAACTTGCACTAGTCTTTGGAGCAGAGATTAAATAGTGCCATGATAGAGTGCCATTATCTCAATACCGTATACTGAACTTATATCCACTTCTCTTTTCATTTAGCCCTTCTACTCCTTCATAGGGGCCATAAGAATTCTTCAATTCTTCACTAGGATAACTTCCATAAACTCCTACTAGGCCCTCCTCCATTCAGTATTCCATTCTCCCTGCCTTCCACCACTCTTCCATTACTTAGCTTTGTGGATTTCATAGTATTTGTCAGTTGTCTAATTCAATCATTTCAGTTGATTGTCCATTATCATTTGAATGAAATACAGAATTTAAATATGTTCATGATTGTGGTGACTGTTGCAACCTATGCAAAACAAGTAAAATAGAAAAGGAGGTTCTTCATAGTAATACTAACCAGATCCTAACCAGACTTTGCAGGTCAACCTAGACATACAGACTTCCTACTTAAAGGATCCACTGCACAGCTCTGAAATCTGGCATCTTTCTTTTCACAAATTACTGTTTAACCATACCGGATAACCTCAGATTTGACAGAGTATTATTTCTAGATCTTCATCTTCAACATATATATTCACCTTATCTAAAATATTTCTATTCAATATTAATTCCGAGTTTACCTATTATTCTTTGTTCCCTACTTCGAATACCTCACACTCAACCTTCAGGTCTCAATTTACAAGCCACTGCCTCTGAAAATTTGCCTTGGCCTCCTCTCCTACTCGCCAAACCCAAGTGTGGATTTGAAAACACTTCAGTGTGCTGTTCCATCTATTTCCAAGTATTCTCTTTGGTCCACTTTTTCTCCTGTCACCTTCATCAGACTTCATTTTTCTTCAAATGAAGAAAAGTTCTTTCTACAACTTACATATAAATATAAAAATCCTGGCACAGAGGAGAGAGCACTGAGGAAGCAAAGACAATTATAAGAATAAATGAAGGTCTGACTTCAGTGACATTTAGAAATTGCCAAATATGGGGCCCGGGAGATAGCATGAAGGTAAGGCATTTGCCTTTCATGCAAAAGGTCATCGGTTCGAATCCTGGTGCCCCATATGGTCCCCCGTGCCTGCCAGGAGCAATTTATGAGCATGGAGCCAGGAGTAACCCCTGAGCACTGCCGGGTGTGATCTAAAACCAAAAAAAAAAAAAAAAAAAAAAAAGAAATTGCCAAATGTTTACATCTTTTCAAAAAGTTGGACTATATGGGAATACAATGATCTCTTTCCTATTATACTTTATTTAGTTGTATATATCATGAGTATATTATTTGGGAGGTATAACAGGTCTACTTGCAGTATTATGAATCAAATATATCCAATTAAATAGAACTCTTAAAATATTTCCATTAAATAAAGTATTATAATAATAAAAATAATAACCATGCTTATAATCATGGTGCTTAAATAAAGATATTATATATCAAAAAAGAATAATTATATACCAATTTATCTACTTTTCCTCAAAGAAAAAATGCAGATGGCCATAAGGCACATGAGAAACTGCTCCACATCATTAATCACCAGAGATATACAAATTAAAACAATAATGAAATATCATCTCATGCCACAGAGACTAGCACACATCACAAAGAACAAGAATAACCACTGCTGGCATGGACATGGGGAGAAAGAAACTCTCACTCACTGCTGGATGGAATGCCATGTAGTCCAGCCTTTCTAGAAAACAATATGGATATTCTTTAAAAAAAAAAACTGGACATTGAGTTCCCATATGATCCAGAATACCACTCCTAGGATCACAAAATGGGGATACCTACCCCAGGATCACAAAAACAGAATGCAATAATGCCCTCTGCACTCCTATGTTCATTGCAGCACTATTTACAATAGCTAAAATCTGGAAACAACCCAGATGCCTGACAACAGATGAGTGGCTAAAGAAAATGTGGTACATTTACACAATGGAATACTATGCAGCTGTTAGAAAAAAAATGAAGTCACAATATTTGTCTAAACATGTTTGGATATGGGGAGTATTATTGTTGAGTAAAATAAGTTAGAGGGAAAAAGATAAATACAGAATAGCCTCACTCATCTGTGAGATTTAAGATAAATAAAAGTATAGTAATAATACTCAAAGACAATAGAGATGAGGGCCAAAAGGATCAACCCATACATGAAGCTCAGCACTTTGGCTATTATTGTCAGAAACATTCCCCTTCAAATTCCAGTACTTACACTAGTATTATTCTCTTAAAAAGGTGTTAATAAGCTTCTAAATAGTCTCAACATTAACTTTAACAAGACATTTTTCAGAGCTTCTTCCAGTCCTTAATTTCTTTATCAAGACTCTTAAACACATGCATTTCGTCTATATTATCAGCAAATTTTCTGTTAACTCTGATCCTTATTCTTTTAGAACTAAAATATAGTCAACTTCTTAACAATTAAAAATTAATTCCCGGGGCCCAGGAGATAGCATGGAGGTAAGGCATTTGCCTTTCATGCAAAAGGTCATTGGTTCGAATCCCAGTGCCCCATATGGTCCCCTGTGCCTGCCAGGAGCAATTTCTGAGCATGGAACCAGGAGTAACCCCTGAGCACTGCCAGGTGTGACCCAAAAACCAAAAAAAAAGAAAAAATTAATTCCCTTTACTGCAATATAGTCATGCTATAGTTAATTAAAGGGATTAGAAATTAAAGTCCACATAATTTTCCACTTCATTTTTATTTAATATTTATTTTAATATAAACTTAATATATCAGCATGGTTCCAAACATTTTTTTCAAGAAAGATGAAACAAATCCGTTTTAGCATCTAAGTGCAATTTTTTTTAGCAAAACTTCATGATTAATCCAAACTAGAACTTTTTATAATTTTGGTCATAGAATATTTTAAACCAAGTGTATTATGTCTATTACAAAATGTATTAAATTAGAGGACTGAGTACATCAGTGACCTCTGAATTAATATGAGATTTTTGAAATTTACCTTGACTCATAGCATTTGGAGGAAAAATATTTGCGAAGAAAAGAGCAGGAGAGTTGAAATCTGCCTTCCAATATAGAACTAGTAAATTACACCAGAAAATTGCTCTGCTCTGTCTGTAAAATGGTCTGACATATTACACTGGGAGAAAGATGAGTGCTGAAATGATTCTAGGGCAGGAGTGGGGAACCTTTAGCCAAGAGCCATTTTGCTGTAACTTCATTTTCAGGTTACACAAAATAGGCAAAACTGCAGGCAATTCATGGAAAATCTATATGCTTATCCTATCATGTACCAGACCATATGATTTCATAGGTCTTAGAAATATATTTGTTGACATCAGAATACCATCAACTCTCAGATTAAAATCAACCTCAAACAACTCTTATGACTCTTAACTTCCTTTAAGAGGAAAATGATCTTGATTCTACATTCGATTTACGCATTTAAATTCTGAGTTCCCCCAATCTGTTACCATGTCACCGTATTACCTAAAGCTCAAGTTGATCCCACAAAGGAATCTGGGCTATATAAATGCCACGCATAGTTTGGGAATGCATTTCCTTGAAAATTGTTGTTCAAAACAAAATTAATCTCCAGCTCAAAGTATTGCTTCTGGAAGGTATTTATTTACTACAGGTATAACATGTCCTCACCTTCACATTGGGTTTTGACAGAAGTTTCAACAGCTCTCTGATCTCACTGCTTGATGGCTTGTTCTGAAGTTCTTCGGCCAGCTGCAAAGGAGATCAAGTTGACGTAAAGAGCATTTCGTAAAAGCATCAGTGCAGCTCTCAACAGAAAATCCTTCCAGTGATTAAGCAGACATCAGCATGAAAGAAAATACACTATCAATCACTGCTCTTCTTCCAAGGCCTCAAGTAACCCAGATCCCAGCACAGACTGAGTTGAGAATCCCAACTCAAGGGATTCTATCAGCCATATCACTCTGATTTATTGCAAGGAACGCAAATCCCAGCACTTCATTTAAAGAATGGTTTTTTGCATGCAGACAAAGAACCACTTGTATCAAGGATTGGATCAAGGTTTGATGTTGTGGGGGAAGAGAGAAAGCTTCTGAATGAGGTGGTGAAATCCCAGGGTTTCCAAAAAACCCACAGAAGCTTGCTGTGTACACTAGGAGAGAAGGAACTCTACAATGCTTCTAGTAGAGCAAATGGTCTGAAACTTTTATGCTTACTTACAGAGGCTGTAAGTTTTCCAAATATGAACTAGTTTTGTCACAAAGTAGCTTATAACCGAATGACAACCTCTCTAGCACCAAAAAATGCTCACTATCTAATTACAATCTCCATTACAATCATCAAGAATTTTTCTTGTTGGTTGTGAAGAAAGGATTGAAACTTGTGACTCATTCTTCAATAAGCAAATTTTCTAAGAAAAACAAAACTAATAGAAAAAAAGGGAGAGGTTGGAGAGAGTATAGCAAGTACTGTGCTTGCCTTGTAAGGTGCTGACACAAGTTTGTTCCCCGGTACCCCAAATACCCCCAATACACACCCTGTTCCATAAGGAGTGATCCCTGGAGTGGAGAGTCAGGAGTAAGTCCTGACCATCACTAGGTGTGACCCAAAAACCAAAACAAAACAAAGCAAAAAGAATAAAGGATTAGAATTATGATATATGTAGCAAAGATGAGAAATATTTACATTTAAAATCTATTCTTAAACACCCCATATCACATGGAATTTCCATATGCCTTTCCTAGTAAGCTAAAATAATTTTTTTAAATCTCTGGAATAAAACTTTTCTCTATAAAAGGGGAGTTGTATTATATAAATTGCACATAAATCATCAAATCAATAGTCACTAGTTTACATTTCAAAAAAGTGTTTTATGCTTTTTCAAATATTTTGACTATTTCCACAGCTATGAAATTCTAACTTTCAAAAGAACACAACTTTTAGCTACATGATATATAATAACTTTCTAAACAGATACCTTTTCTTGATGACTTTATAGAATGCTACATTTTTTGCATATTTATATAATTATCTATTTTGGTTATATTTTCCTTGTTACTGAGACCATGACTTGCTGTGCTCAGAAGTTAGGCTCCTGGCTCCAAGCCTGGGAGTCACTCTGGCAGTGTTCAGGGAACCGCAGTGCTGGGAATTTGACATGGGCCTTCTGCATACAAAGCATGTAATCAGCCAGTTAAGTTATCTCTGTAATCTTAAATGTCTAGGTGTTTTTTATTGTTGTTGTTTTGTTTTTAAAACTCTGAGGCCAGAAAATACAGACATAAGGTCCATGCCTTGCATACCGTTAACCCTTGTTCAATTCTCAGCACCTTATATGATATCAAGAACTGCTAGGAGTGACTCCTGAGGACAGAATTTAAGAGTCAGCCTTGTTTAAAAGTCAGCTAATTTTAAGAGTCGGCCTGCCCCACATGGCCCCAGAAAAGCAAAAATAAATACAAATAAAAAAATCAATGTTATTGCAATATGTTTGGTCCTCATTACATCGGTTTAAAATCAAAATATCCTTAAGCTCACACAAAAAATAAATAAATAAAAAGCCAAAAGATGCTGGAGAGATAGCAATGGAGGTAAGGCTCTTGCCTTTCATGCAGAAGGACAGTGGTTCAAATCTTGGCATCCTACATGGTCCTCCCGTGCCTGCCAGGAGCGATTTTTGAGCTTAGAGCCAGGAGTAACCCGAGACGCTGCCAGGTGTAACTCAAAAACCAAGTATACATATATATATATATATATATATATATATATATATATATATATATCCCCTTAAGTTCGCAATAATAAAATGTTTAAAGAGCTGGTTTTTAAGAATGATGTGGGCTTTTTTGGGGGGATGGGGCATAACTGTCACTGCTTAAGGATTACTCCTGGCTCAGTGCCCAGGGATCAATCCAATAGACTTAGTACCATGTAGAGTACCAGGGACTGAACCCAGATTGGCTCTATGTAAGGCAAGTGCCATACCTGCTTACTTACTTCCCCTGTTTATGAATCAGGCTTTAAATGTAATTTATTGAAACAATACCTACACCTTTCCTTTAAAATGTTTTTGTTTGATAAACCAAAGTTAAACTCCTTATAAAATGTGCAGCAAAACATCCTTATACTCTCTATAAATGAAAACAGGAGAAAAATTGTGAACACAACCAAGTGGCAACTAAGGTAGAGCTTTTAAAATATAACATATATAAATGTATTTTCTAAATTAGGATATAAAAATATGTTTAAAACTCAAATGAAGATGATCAAGTTTAAAATACTATGGCTCTAATCGCTTACTCAACTGGTCATAAAATAAAAAACTAAAAAGCAAAATAAAAAACAAAAAAAGCCCCAGTGTATCACTAAAACCAGCATTCACACTAAACCTATTTCTCAGGGTCTAGCTTAGTGTCCTTATAGTTTATCCAGGTGTGCTCTCAAGTCATGCAAATCCAAAAGTTAACAGTAACAAACAGCAAGTTAGTTCCCTCCCCAGATTTAAAATAAAATTATAGCCACAGGAAATTAACTACTCCATCAATGCCAACTGCTTCTAAAATTTATTTTTTGGTTATGAAGGTAATTTGGAAAAGTCTAATACCCATAAATCATTACGAGGCTTTATAATTCATTTCAAAACAACTCTGTCTTTTTATGTCTTTCATATGCCTCATTCTTGTACTAGTAACTGTCATTTTTTAGTACTGTCAGCAATAGAGCTATCTCATTTGTCTTTATTTCTCCAAAGCATTCCTCTTGTCTGTGCCTTTCTCAGAACACTAAAGAGCTGACAGCTTCTCTCTCTCCCCAAAGAGTTACTGCCTAAATTTTCTATTACGTAGTTACCAAGTTAAAACAAGAGGGTAACTACGTGCAAAAAGGGGAGAACAGGAAAGTGCATGAAAATCAGCATAATATCAGTGTAAACTCAGTGATGACAGCCCTTTTTGGAAACATTTGCAACTTCTTCTGGTTTTTACTCAGAGGCTCGCACGCATCTGTCTGGACCAGGATGGGCTCCCTGTGCCCCACAAACTCAAAAAGGACACTTACGTCATCTGCCAAGGCCACAGCAGCCTGGAGGAAAGGCACTGGATTTTGCTTCTCATAATAGTGCAGTTTTTCATGAATCTGGAAAGGGAGGAAAAAAAACAATTTAGGTCTACCTACTGGCAAAATATTTGAGAAGTCAATAGCCTTATCATTGTAAATAGAAACTGGTCCATTGAACATTCTCAACAGAAAAACACTTCTATAAACCTTGGGCTGATATGGATGTATAACATAGTCAGCTATTACTGCGGTGCAGTATTTATAGAACCAAGTCAAATAGGAAAAATAAAAACCACCTCAGGAGAACCCACATAAAAACAAAACCTTGCTTTCCCACCCCAAATAAACATTAGCTTTGTCAAATCTTTCCCTTCCCTTCTAAAACATATTGCTTTGCTACTTGAGGTATTGGTTATAATTTATGTCCTTGCTAAACACAAATTATGATTAAAGCAAGGTGATAAGCTCCCACTTTCTGGAAATTTGATGTGGGGGAAACTCCCCAGAGGGAGTGCCAGTGCCCACAGCCCACCGACACCTCCCCGAAGTACACTGGCCCCTTTATGGGTCAAGTCAACTTTACCCCCAATTCAAATGTCTAAGAAGCAGAGGGATTTCTCATAACTATTTCACAGAATTTTCCGTATTGTACGGTAAGTAAACTTATGCCCATACATTTGGAAAGTATTTGTTTCCTCACGTAACATTAGCCACATCATGACACAAAGGCCAAAAATATTTTTCAATCATTCTACAACAAACAAGATTTCTTTCTAAAACTAGAATTATGGCTAATAAAGGAAAGATGCTTGGCAAATGCATAGCTGTCGGCATTTCATTTCACTCTATCCTCATTCTGATATGGGTACCCTTAAAAAGTTATAGCTGAAAACTTTGTTGTTTGTAGTTAAAGAAACAGTCCCTAGTACATAGATTTAAAAATAAAAGTCGTAACAACTTCCTGTTTTTCAAAATTGTGAAGTAATATATTCCTTCATTATATTCAAAGCTAACCAAACCTGCTGTAGAAAATCTGCAAGACAGATTTATTTTGATTAGCTACATGCTATTGCTGGGACAGAATCCTATTACCTTTTTGGCAACTTGGGAAGGAATTTTGACACTTATAATATTACCAGAATCATCAAAGAAACATTTTTACTTAGTATCTTGGAATATGTAGACATTTATCACATTAGAGTAATTCATTTTAAAGGCTATAACGTATAGCAGGTGGAAGATTATACTCGAAAATGATTACGGCCTCATTCAGAACAAAACTAACCATCTTGAGTGTTAAATTAATTTTACTTACTTAATTATTGCCACAACACATACTATTATAGGATAGGGAATTTACCCACTTGTAAAACTCATCTGACTTGGTTGCAACTACTTGTTTAAATGCCTGCTTCCCTGAAATAATATAATGGCTTAAACTTACAAGGCACGTAATGACTTACAGACATCAATACTTCTAATAATAGTCACTTCAGTAAGCTCAATCTCTTAATTCTTGAACCCTCATAAGAACACTAAAAGGCAGATAGCATCCTCCTCCTCCTTGACAGATAAATAGATATATAGGAGTTAAATAACTTGCTCAAGTTCCACAAATAGTAAAAGGCAGAGCTGGATTGCAAATCCAGGAACACTTGGCGCAGCATCAGAGCTCTTAATCACAACACTTGCCTGCCCCAGACAAACGTCCTGTCTACATTCTTCTCTGACCTCATTCGCTGCTGAATGAACATGATCTGTTTGTAGGGCCCAGGAGGGGGGCTGATAGATAGGGCAGTAATAGCTGTTTTCAATGATGACAGAATTATTGCTGTTTCCTCTCTACACCTTGCCTGTATTTCATCTTTCCTAGAGATCCTAATTTTTCTAGATTAATTATAACCTAAAAATTACATGTCAGGAGCAAACACAAATATATAATATCTCCTCTTTTGAAATTTTTTTGGGGGGTGGGGCACACAGTTGGCAGGGCTTAGGGATTTGTGGTGACGCTGAATGCGGATAAATTCTGGTGTAGGAATTGAACCAGGGTCTACCATGTGCAATGCATGTAATTTAACCCTAGCACTATCACCCTTCTCCTTTATATCATCTTTTCTAAAGTTTTACTTAGCTTTACTAATAATACCCTGCTTCTGAATTTTGTATCATATAATGAAGTTTTTTTTCCTCCGGATTTTGTTTGTTTGTTTTGGTTTCAAGCTATGCCCAGTCTATTCCTGGCTCAACACATGTGGTGTGCCAGGGATTTGGACAGTGATCAGTTGCATGCAAGGCAGGCACTTTACCATACTACATAGGCTACATGTTCCCAATGTATGATGAAACATCTAATGTCCTAGAGCTTTCAGATATCAGCAATCCTCTGTTGATATATGCTTGCTTCAATACATGATTTTAAACTTTTAATAGATAGGGTTATAAAATTCTAGATTTCAAGATGCTTCAATTAAAAATTGCTTTTGGAAATTCTCTTTTTTATTCTTTTATTTATAAAACCATGGCAGAAAATGAAAAATACAACTGCAACTTAAATTTTAAAATAATGAGAAACATATTTATTCTTCACCAAAACGTTTTCTAGAACTGTCTGAGACATTGAAAATGTCCTAGATCTGATAGCCACATGTGGCTAGTAAGCATTTGAACTGTGTGGAAGACTAAATTTTAAATTTTAATTTAATTTGAATATTAAAAAAACACAAATGTTAATTATGGCTTTTTATATTGGATAAAATTGTACATCTTTATATTATAATCTGTTAATTCAGCAAATTTTTCAGTGAAAATGTTTAGGAATCTAACTTATAAATGTATAATCAAATAGATTAAATAAACTTACTCATAACTATGCCAAATGTGGCTTATTATTAAGGCAAACCATTCCTCTATGACTAAATTTATTTTATTTTATTATTATTATTATTATTATTATTATTATTATTATTATTTGATTTTTCGGTTACACCTGCTAGCGCTCAGGGGTTACTCCTGGCTCTATACTCAGAAATCTCTCCTGGAAGGCTCTGGGGACCATATGGGATGCCGGGATTCGAACCACCATCCTTCTGCATGCAAGGCACCTCCATGCTATTTCTCCAGCCCCCTCTATGACTTAATTTATTAAGTAGAACAAAATGTACAAAAATTATTTTAACTGGACATTTGGTTTTTACAGATTCAATCATACTTTTTCCCCTCCTCCCAAATTATTTTCAAAAGAGCAAAAGTGGAAGGAGCAAAGGAAAGGACAAAGAAATAAAGAAATCTGAAGAGAAGGTGAAATCTGGTTACTTTTTACTACTAGGGAAATATACAGGTATTTTAAAGTATAATTCTGCAAATTAAGGCACACAAAATTATTTTAAACAGAGGCATGTTTTCTACCACTATGACATCCCTGGGTCTAAAAAAGTATATTCCTTATGCTCTATTATATAGTATATAAATGTTTGTCTCCACACGGTTTGTTTTCTATCAGTATGTGTAAAGATAAATCATCAAGGAATGTCGTTTAAAACAAAAAGTCTGTGCTCGCTTCGGCAGCACATATACTAAAATTGGAACAATACAGAGAAGATTAGCATGGCCCCTGCACAAGGATGACATGCAAATTCGTGAAACGTTCCATATTTAAAAAAAAAAAAAAGTCCACTCCTATGTAACCTATTTTGGAGGGCTGGGGGTTACCCAAGTAATGTCTGACCAAGGGCGGAGGACCACTCTCAACAACTCTCAGCTCAGCTGTTCAACCTGACAAGTTAAGTGTCTGGCAGTGCTATGGGATTCCGAGGATTATACCTGATAGCTTTTGGGGTGTGGGGCAGTTATATGGTATCAGAGATTGAACTCTCAAGACCTAGTTCACCTAAGTATCAATCAAACGGTCATTTGATAGAATTTGAGTAGCCAGCTGGAATATTTGTTTGATGAGATTTCAAACCCAAGAGTACTCAAAGCTTATTCCTCCTGCTTTGTGTTCATGGCAAGGTTCAGGACACCATATGTGGCACCCCTGAGTCAGCAGTAGACAAGATAAGCCCTAATGGATAAAGTATCACTCTGGGGCCCTGTGTCTTCTATATTTTGGAAGGCAACTGTACCCTCAAATTTTCCTTAAATTTTTTCAGACTTGCTAACAACAATCTTATTCATTCATGTTTTTCTAGCTTTTCTAATGTTGGCAACAAAAAAAAAAACACTATTCCCTAGAATTTTTTGTCTCATTTTTATCTGGCTAAAAAAAAATCTGAATCAACTTAAGTAAAGAAGTCCCTTAGGGGTGTTTAAACTTCCACTACTCCATATTTTAAATTACTGCTGAGTAATAATACAGTATTACTATTAAGTACGACTCAAAATTCTCAACATTAATTTTTAAAATATTGACTAAGCAAGCACTCATTCCAGGAAAAAAGATAATCACAGTGAAAATAAAGTATGCCAAAATATAAGTACTTCAAACCCTAAGAGCATATAGTAATTCTATTTAGAAAACAAAACAAAGCGATTAATATATATGTATATATGTGTGTATAGATAAGGGGAAACATATATTTATAAACTTATATATATGGGGAAATTTCAGTTGATCTTTTCAAACAGATTAAAATATTACTTACCCCTCTTACATTTAGGCACATGGCTGAGGAGGAAGACAAGATTTTGTCAGTTTGATTTGAGCCATTACTTTAAGCTGACTTAAGAAAACAGTTCCGAGAACAAGATTATCTATTGCCCATAACTGACAGGATGGCCCATGCCACAAAAGGTCAGAAACAAGTGCTGGCAGGGCTGTGGGAGGTAAAAGGGAAGATCGAGGGATACAAGCTCTGTGCACTGTTGGTGAAAACATAAAGTGGATTAGCTTTTATGAAGAGCAGTTTCGAGTTTCCTCTAAATATTAAGACTAAGTTGACAATGGATGTGACCCAGAAATTCCACTCCTGGGCTTTTCTATCAATGTAAGAACACCAGTTGAAAAGACATTCACCTTTCCCAAAACATCTATCTTACCCAATCTTTAAACTGTCTTTTCTTGGTCACTTCAGAAATTCAAGCAGCTGTTCTCCAATCACATTTTTCTGACCTGGCTTTGTAGGTAACTGTAAAGTGCTGTTAGTCAGGAACTATCTCTCCTCCCCCTTATCTAGCTTAGGGAAGTACATCAATGAGGAACACAAATTGCAATAGACAGTCTTCATGCCATTTCTAGGCTAAGGCCTTCCAGAAACTGGTTTGCTTCTACCACATAGTCTCCTTCCATCAGCTGCAGCAGGTATGGCAAGACCGTAAGAGACAGATAAACCACCAGATGAGAGGAAACCAGGTCCTCAAAATTCCTTCTGGAGGAAAGTCTCTTATTCTGCTCATAGTGGAAATATACAGCTCAATACTTCATATAAAAATCAAAGCCAAAAAATTATTAACAGTGAATGGATATAATAATCTGGCAACCAAAGCCAGCTAATAATAACCTCAGATCATAATTTAAGAAGAAAGTGAGCACGTTTTCGTTTTATTCACCCCCAATCTGAAGACAAATGACTAAAGTTGGGGCCCGGGAGATAGCATGGAGGTAAGGCGTTTGCCTTTCATGCAAAAGGTCATCGGTTCGAATCCCGGTGCCCCATATGGTCCCCCGAGCCTGCCAGGAGCGATTTCTGAGCATGGAGCCAGGAGTAACCCCTGAGCACTGCCGGGTGTGACGCCCCCCCCCAAAAAAACAAAAAAAAAACAAACAAAAAAAACCCAAAAACAAATGACTAAAGTTAAAAAAAAGTGTTTGTACCCCACGTTCTAATAAAAGTTTTCAACAACTTTGAAAATATAGTTAGTAGATAACTAAAATGTAACTGACCATCCACATTGGTTCACCAACCGCTTCTGAGTGTGTAAGTATACATTATATCAAAGGAAAAGGTGGGTGGTGGGCTGGAGAGATGGTACAAGGAGGGAAAGGTACTTATCTTGCATGCAGCCAACCCAGATTTAATCCCAATACCATAAAAAAATCCAAGTGCTGCCAGAAATAACCCTAAGTGGAGAGCTCGGTGTGACCCAAATCACTCACTCACGCACATATACACGCATGCACACACACAAGAAATGTCTCGCTAAAATAGAAAATATGGCATGCTTAGTCGATAAAGAGTAGAGTCCTATGGACAAATCCCAATGAGAATGGGAGAGCAAATAAGAATGAGAATATTGTCCCGTCTCAGGCAGCAGATTCACTGGTTTGCTCCTGGTGCTCATCTAATCAAGAGCAAAGAAAAACAAGAGATGGCAAGTCAAGAATGGGAGGACAGGGCAGATAAATGATGTGTGGGCGTCTCAGAGGTCAAGTGGACCCTTTTGAAGACAGCTGGGCTTGAACCACCACCAACAGAATGAAGGGCTTACAGTATGCAACTGTGTTTCCAAAAGAAGGGAAACATCTGTTCACTCAACAGAAACCAGAAAGGCTCACGGACAATATCAGCTTGACAAGAGACAACAATTTGGATAATTAAGTGGAAATCCTGTCTTATGTCATTTTTTTTTTCGAGAGAGAGAGAGAGACAGAGAAGAGAGAGAGAGGAGAGAGAGAGGAGAGAAGAGAGAGAGGAGAGAGAGAGAAAGAGAGAGAGAGACTAGAGGTTAAAGTGCGTATCCTGTATGTGGCTGGCCCTAGTTCAATCCCTGACACCACCTATTCTCTCCAGGCATTGGAGGGTGCAGCCCTAGGGGCCCAGAAACCTGAGGGGTCCCTGCACACCACCCACTGGATTGGCTCAGGTAATCCTCAGCACTACAGTGTCCAAAAAGCACATCCTTAGACCTCAATGAATCACAGGTCTGGTTGGTTCAATACCACCAGGAGCAGGCCACAGTACTTCCTGGGTACCACTTGGGAGACACTCCCACCACTCCAAGTACTACTTTCAAAGTAGCTGATTTTATTCTCAATCCAAACATTCCTATACTTTCTTTTTCTCACCCAGAGCTTAGCTAAGTATCAAAGAGCTTTCCCAAGTGCTTTTCACATTATTCTTTATTAAGACAATTAACTTGGTAAATCACTGCATCTTAATAAAAAAATAAATTTAATAAAGATTTGAGAATCAAAACACTTACTGGTTAGAATTTAATGCAATTAATCTTTAAAAAAATGGATTTGGGGCCCACACCAAACTGTGCTCAGGCTTACTCCTGAGGAGTAACCCAGAAATCACTTTTTTAAGGGTTTCCAGGGCCAGATGAGGTGTCAAAAATCAAATCTGGGTTGGCTGTGCTCAATGCAAAATGCCCTATTTACTGTACTATCTCTCCAGTCAAACAATTAATCATTTTTACTGCTTACTCTAGTACATTCCTAACTAAAACTGACCTTTTAATTTTTCCACTGTGTTTTGGGTAATGAGGAATATGGTGATCAATGACTATTTTGTGCCCACAGTCTTGATTTCTATGAAAACCCTAGGAGGTTTAACCACTTTGCCCCATCCAGTGAAAAGAACAAAACTATCACAATATGTAAGTAGTTTTGAACTGACAGATACTCTCAAATAGTCTCCAGGAACCCTTAGGAATCCATATAACTTGAATCACTATGATACACAGACATACTGACTGTGTACAAGGGATCAGTAAAAGGAAACCCAACAGTTCTTTGTGACTTGTATTATTACTCATGGTTCTTTCATTTCTACTTTCTTTACAGTCTGGCATTTTACCTGATGCTATATTTCCAGACAGATACCTGTTACTTTTAGAACCGTACAGATCTTTAAGTCATCCTTTTCTACAAAATCATGATATAGAGAAAGTTCTGAAGAGCAAGTGATAAGAAGCCAGAGGGAAAGACCGGTCAGCTCGGATAGAGTTAACTCAAACACACCACAGCTTTTTGGCATCTCATGAAACTTAAGTTTGCTTAGTTCCTTAATGTTGTTTCATTATTCATTTCTTTTTTCAAAACTGCCTGCTGCCTTTCACTTTGGCCTGTTGCTATAACTGCTAGGACACTTAAAGCCGAGCAATTTATAACAGTGTCCCAGACTGTTTCCTTGGCATCAGCTCAGGACTGCTATTATCATCTTCTTTTATTTATTGTACTCTTTCAAACCTGTCCTTTCTTTCACAGATTTATCTGAGTTTTTCACCTTTATATTTTCTCTGCTTTCATATGTCTCTCTGTTCTAAAATGTCATTCTGCTTTTCCACTTTGCATAATAACAAGCTGCTTGCACCATTACAATCATGGATGGGATAATTGAATGCACTCAAATGGTATTTGTAATTGTTGCAAATCTAATCATAACTGCAGCATATCTTGAAAAAATGGCATTCAATTCTTCCTCTTCTATATTTTAAATAAAACATGGTAATCATTTCTCTATTCTGGGCAGAGTTACCAAAAATGTTTATCTTTCGATGAAAAAAAACGTTTCACTATGAATTCATTTTAAATAGAATACAAAGCCACTATTATATACAAGGCTCTGTAGGCATGAATAATCAAATACACCTCGTGGTAGGTAAGAAACGAAACTTGTAATAACTGTGCTTAGACGAAGATGGCTCCTTCAAGGGCTTAAGAAATTCAAAACCAAGCAAATCATTTCAATCCTGTTCCAAAACAATTTTTTTTTACTACCTCAAAATTAAACATTGCAGGGTTTAAAGTTGAGCTAAAATATTTGCAATTGATTTCCAATTTTTTTAAAGTCAGACTAATGCTTTCTAAGATAGCTTTTCTGACTTTTTGCTCTGCTACAGTTTTGAAAATATATGGCTATATGTTAAAACTATTATGCTTTACAAAAATAAAACCACAAAAAGTATCTTTCTACCAGTTTCAAACTATCTCAGATATGTCATACCAAAAGATACATAAAATCTGATGGTTTTTTTATGGCAGAAGGTGAATAAATTATATAACCTTATATATAGTTCAGACATTCAAAATTCCAAATCACAATTCACAAAGCAATTGAATCGGACCTTTAGGGTTCAATCTCTCAAATTCTGGAACTCTAAAATCAGGTAGAAATTTCCCCCCAGATCAATTTAAGTGAGGTATTGTTTAATACAAAAGGCTGGCTGGAAGCAGTTTCATATTCTCAGACATGCAAAGATAAGTCTCTGATCGGACAAAAGACACTGTTTTTCCATCAACTTAATTTGCATGTGGAATCAACAATTCCACTAATGGAGAGAAGCACTATCTTGAAAACAGACAAAGCATTTCCAATTTCAAAATGAATAAACATGTCCACGAATTTATCACCTTGCCTACCCAGGATCTCTTTGCAATGAGAAAATAATATACAAGGAAAAAAAACTTAACATGCAAGGAAATTGCAAAGGGAAAAAAATGTCTTTCAAAGGTCGTGGAAAACAGAAACATGCTTAGAAAAGTTGAAGATCAAATTGGAGACAACATCTGCTCTAATATATATTCCACCAGTGTTTATATTCTGCACTTCAAGGCAATGACAGCCTGCTGAGAAAAGTGGACAACTGCTGCTAGTAGATGAACCAACAACCCCAAACTCAAAAAAACAAACAAACAAACAAACAAAAAAAAAAACGGAGGTTCAGAAAAAGAATGACAATCGGGGCAATGATTTCATTAATCAACACTCATTTCTAAGAAAGCTCATAAATCAGACTCCAAAAGATCTTTTCCTCCATTCATTCCCTTCTGAAACCTTTTCCCTGCTAGACTGGACTTGAGAAACTTCACTGGGGAACTTTCTGCTCTCTGCTGAGAGGAAGGGGGCAAATGAGGCAAAATTTATTTTCCTTATTTATATTGATATCAAACCAGTTACAATATGAATCCAAGTTGTATCAAGTCTCCTGAGGGGAGAGAGAGAGAGAGAGAGAGAGAGAGAGAGAGAGAGAGAGAGAGAGAGAGAAAGAGAGAGAGAGAGAGAGTGAGAGAGAGATACTCTCCACTATTTTCTGGAAGAATATAGGCTGGAATGAGCTGGTCCTTAATAGTTTGATAAACTGAAACAATGGACATTTAAGCCTATTGGTTTCTTTTCCTAATTTTAACTTCCTATTTATTCTTAAAAAAAATAAAGTTTTTCTAGTTACAAATTTCATCTATATTTTCTAGTCAATCACCCCAAAATTGTTCACAAATAATTGTGTTCCCTAATTATCTTTTGCATTTTTACTGTACTGTTCGTTAAGTCCCTCTCATTTGCTATTGTTTCTTTGTGCCGAATTATCTGATCTATTTCTTTAGTTTTTACAAACATCAACATTTGACCTCACTGGGTATCTTAATTTTTCTATTTCATGCTCTTAATTATTTCCTTCCTTCTCCTTTGAGGGGGCGATTATTCTGGCTTTTTGACTTACATTACCTGCTTTAGCTCATTTTTACTATTTCCTAATAGAAGCATTTATGGTATTTTGTGAGTTCCCCCAAAACAGTTTCCCTTTTACTACATTCCACTAGTGTTTGTTGCAAACATCAGCACTTGGCTCTAAGTTATGAACTTTAAGTCGTGTACCTGGACCATAAGTGACAGCGCTAAGTACACATTTGTCAGTTTCTCACATCTGGGGACGGATTCATCCTATTTATATTGACATCTATTATAAGTGCACTATAACCTGTCTCAACGTTTTGCCTATTCAGCGCTTTCATCTCTCTCTTCTCTCACCTTTTTCTCTCAGCACTTTCTCTTTGTCACTGGGAACCAATGGACAACATTTCTCACATCTTACAGCCTCTATATAATAATATGTGCTGTTTTCAGATATTCAATTTATGGATACACACATATCCCTCTATGTTCCATGTGTTGAAATGTTACAATATCGTTGAGAATGAACTTATTAGCTTATTAATATGTTTAATTATCTAAAAGTTTTGTCTCTTTATTTTGAGGTTATTCTCTCCCATGTTTACAAATGTAGAAGTGAATAGTTTATCATTTTGTAACTGACTATCTGTCTCTAATTATCCCATTTATTTTAAAAGAAATTGGGGGACAATTTTACAGTCACTTTCAATTTGTGTTGGTTAGCACTTACCTCAAAATCATTTTCTGTCTTTTAAATGTAATCCTTTTATGATCTTATTTTTTTTTTAAGTCTGTGTTTTGTTTTTTAAACTCAAAAGGTTAATCAATCAAATCTTTCAGGACAATGTAAAATTTTTGCAACTAACCTTTTTGTGTCATCTTGTACTTTTTGCACTGATTGCCTCGTTTTTGTGTTACTTTTCCTCCTCCCTCTATGGTCCAAAATGTACAAATTCTACTATATAAACAATCATCTTGAAATTTCCCCTGCATATATACTTTCTGGTTATTGTTCCCCCTTACTCCCATGCAAGCACCTTTCATGCTATACTATCTCTTGGAGCCCCTCCCATGCATATTTAACTTAAAGACTATCTTATCTCCCCCTCACCAGTACAATATGAGCCTCTAAATGCTCCCAAATCAAATACTATAATGTTTAAATATGGCACTCATCACAGTTCTGCCTTTATTTTAGATGACCAAACCTGACTTTCAAAGTGTATCTTACATAAACAAAACTACTTTAAAATTATATATGTGACAACTTAATTTTACCATCACCCCTTCTTTTTTTTTTTTTTTTACTTTTTTTTTTTTGGTTTTTGGGGCCACATCCGTTTGATGCTCAGGGGTTACTCCTGGCTAAGCGCTCAGAAATCGCTCCTGGCTTGGGGGTACCACATGGGACGCTGGGGGATCGAACCACAGTCCGTTCCTTGTCTAGCACTTGCAAGGCAGGCACCTTACCTCTAGCGCCACCTCTCCAGCCCCACCATCACCCCTTCTTGGATCTCAGGTCAACCATTTAGACAACCCCTCCACTCAAAGTATCCTTTAGAAAATCCTTTTGTATATTCCTCATTTTGGTCAATAATCATTTCTCAGTTTTTTATCATCTGTATGCCACCTTAAAATTAAGATACCTAGCCATATCTAAATTGACAGTTTTCTTGTTTCAGCACTTATTATCTTTAGGGCTTATAGTTCTGTTTGTGTTTTTGTTTGGTTGGTTTTTGGTTTTGGGGTCACACCCTGCGGCACTCAGGGATTACTTCTGGCTCTGTACTCAGAAATCGCTCCTGGCAGGCTTGGGGGACCATATGGGATGCCGGGATTCAAACCACCATCCTTTTGCATGCAAGGCAAAAGTCCTAGCTGCTTGCTATCTCTCCGGCCCCTATAGTTCTGTTTTTGAGTTATAATAGCATTTGGTCATCTTTCATCTTTTCTCTCAATGCTTTTAAGGGGTGTGTGTGTGTGTTCCAAGTTTCACAAAAATGCTTACAGAAAAAAAGAGATACATACATATATTTAGTCTGTAATTTAAGTGTTCTTTCAGCTTTTTATCCCTACACTACAGAACCTGTCTTGCATATTGGTTCACAGAACAGTAGTCATAACCAAGACAGTAGCTGAGTGGTTTTCAATTTTTCTACACCAATTGTCCAACCACTGAACACCACTAATTTAAGTCACTGAATCTATGGAGATTTTTATGTCAATAATTACACTTTTCAGAGTTCTCATGTTTCACAGAAATGTGCCTGTTTATTCCCATCCATGTTCTCTATGGTTCACCATTGCAACGATGTCCTGTACCTTCGTTTCTGCCTTATCTCTAGTCACAGGATTAGTTATTGGTTCTGATATTTATAATAGCAAACTATAATCTAACCACTCCACTGTTTTATATCACAATGACACTGGCCCTGCCATTTGTGTTCATTAAAACACATCCTGATGTGAGCCACAGGTGGTATCTGCCAACATCAATGTGTCGCAAAAGCAAAACCTTCAGAATACCTCACACACTCGGTATTACATGATGATTCTAAAAATTGAATCACAAGGTTTAGAATATCATGTTAAATATAAAAAATTAAGCAACTTACTCGGTGTCAGGTAACATAAACCTCTAGCATCAGAGTACAGAAGTCCTATGTCCTTGAAGTTTACAGTATGCCAGTTGAAGGAGTGATAGTAAGCAACTAACTAGAATTATAGCTGGTCTTACTTGCTTTTTAATCAATCTTCAAAAAAGCAAGCAGATGTGACCAAAGAAAAATGAAAATTAATAAAGCTAATGAAAACCAAAAGTGGGGAAAGAAAAATTTTATATATGCTACCCTTAATTTTCTCCCCATTTTAAATGGTAACCTCTGTATGCTATTGGTAGGCAAATATTTTTCTTATGGTTTTATATTTTGATGGCTGAACAAAATAAAATTGTTGGTTAGACTTAGTGACATTATGTGAAGAAGGCCAAGTTGTGGAATCATGGTAGCTCAGAAATGTTAAAAGTCACAGCATGTTGTCTAGCCAAAAAGAGGCACTATATAATTTAGCTGGGTTTTCTCTACACATATAGTGAAACTTTTTAACAAGTATGTTGTTAACAGATTATGTTTGGAACCAAACCTTTTAAGTGTACCATATTTTAAAATTGGCAGGTCAAGTATTCTATGGAATACTCAGAGAAACAAATCCTTAGTAACACATGTAGACATTTTGGCTAAATCGGAATTACGTTATATGCTTGCATTGCATTTCTAGAGTTATGTTCATTCTTTCTACAGCTCGTACACACATATATAAACATATATTGCTACATGTAATATATATTGCTATCATGTATAATTCATTCCTTATAGCTCATACACACAAGTTTCACTCATATACACACGTATATATTTTAATATATATTCATATACATTTTTTTAAACCTAGCTGGTTTCTTTATGCTGTCTTTCATGTTCTTGTTCATGTCAATCTCGAGGGAAAGAGACAAGGTTGGTTACCATCTCTATATCCTGTAGTAATTCAATAGTCATTCAAGAACGAGTTATCTGGGAGTGGGGAAGAGTACAGGAGTGAATTTGGGAACATTGGTGGGTGGAAGTTGACACTGGTGGTGGAACTGGTGCTGGAATCATTTTATGTCTAAAACTCAACTAAAAATAACTTTGTAAATCTTTGTAAAAAAAAAAAAAACTTTGTAAATGGTATTTTAATAAAATAAAATAAATTTTAAGAGAATCAAGCATCCTTCCAAGAAAGCAGCTCCAACATCCCCTAGATTCCAAGACTGTTTCCCTGAACCCTAGACGCACTCAATAATTTTGCCCATGCAGCAGTCATCACTACCCCAGCAGCACAAGAGAGCATGTGCTAACGTCTTTGCAAATTTCACAGACTGCCAGAACTTAGATGATGCAATGTACTTTCATTGGCCTAAAGAGAGGATGATGTCACAGGCTTTGGCAGTACAGTTTCATGAAGCTGCAAGATAGCAAATCACACCGTCCTGTGAATTTCAACAGTATATTTTACCAAAATGAAACTTAGGACCTTCGCATAGAATTGCTTTTAACTACAGTAGAAATAAATATATCACTAAGTAAAATTTGTGGTTAAGAAGTAGATACTATTGGATCTGTATTTTTTCCCAAAAAAGGCTAGACATTATTCAATCCTTTCTCCCTACTTCTGATTTATACAGATTTATACAACACATGCACACATCTTATTTCATTAGAAGCTCTTGTTCTGTCCTAAACATATGGTACTTATGTTTCTGCCAAAGTTGCTACTGTTTTAGTATTGAAACTCAATTATACCAACTCAGATTGGTGGGTATAAACAGATATTTGCCAATGCAAGGTAGATAGAATGTACTTATTCCAAGAAAGATGAAATAGTGCTTTTTTTTCCTGTCAAATTCAAGAGAAAAATTAATTTAGTAAAACATTAAAGACTGCCCTGTTGAACTAATCTTTTGAGTTACAGAAGTGACACCAATTATACTGAGTGTTCCTTGTATATCTAATTACATGCCTGCCAGAGAATAGGATTAGCAAGTACTCAATCTTATTCTCTGAATTTTCACTTTAACTCCTGCCAACTTCAATACTTTATTCAAATACTGATTTTGGCAAATGAATGAATATGGCATTTTCTAATCACTACTAGTAATTATAACATCAACACTGAGCTTGCGCTCTCTCTCTCTCTCTCTTATTCTCCCCTCTCCCCCCCCCAAACACTATTCCAGGGAATTCATGTGAATCTACTCCTTTAATATTTTTAATAATCAAATATGCTTATGATTTCTCATACTACCATCTGGCTCTACATTGTTACATTTGGTTGAGAGAAAACAAGTTTCAAGTAATTTTTTAAAAATAAATATAAGGCAAGAGGAAAACAGATGGTCCAAGAATTCCTTTACAAACAGGAAGGCTTACCACATAGGACAGAAATTGATTCAAAAAAAAAACTCATATTGCTCCTAAAAAAAATCTGTAATTAAAACTAGCCTAATTGATATGAAGAAAAAAATGAGAAAATGATTAGGTTATAAGAAGTTAAAATTGAGCAACTTAATAAATATGGGTCTCTGTCCACAATACATTAAAAGTATTCTTAAAACTTTTTTTCTTAAGTTAGTGGAAATGGCACATTAGAATAAGAGAAACTTTCTAGAAAAAGGAAGAGACAAGAGAGAATTAGAACAAAGTTGGAGGCTATCAGTTTGTCTCTTAGAAAAAAGCCACTGTCCTACATAATACTCAGGGGTGACCATGATAGGGTTTGCACAACATCCTAAATCATGAATGAGGTTTTTTCTCCATTGTCTGCCCAGCATCCAAATCACCTATTATCTAAGTCCTAGGAAGCAGATCTAAAGATTTTATGATAATAAAAGTAAAGTCAAATTGTGGGAAGAGGAGAATCTTCCATATTCTATCATTTGCTACCACCCTCTACCAATAATAATTGACTTTTCATTGTGTCTCTCCAAGACTGGGCTTCTCAATCTTGATATTACTGTCCTGTTGATCTCACCCTTAGTTGTGAACCCATCCTGTGCATTGTAGGCATCAAATGCCAGCAGCACCCTCCCTTCAAGTTGTGACCTACAAATATTGTAAAATCACTTCCCATCCAGCCTTCATATCCCAATCTATGCTCAAAAATACTTCATTATAGAGAGGTTCTCTAATTACCAAGCTCTGATCACCAGGAACAGAAGCCTTTTACACCTCACTAAATACAGACCAAAAATAGATATTTGATCAAAGTCTTTCCACAGGATAAACACCAAGGAGAATCTAAGAATAGCTAAGAATAATCAATTAAAACATGAAGTGTGAAGGGAAAGGAAATGAATGAAACAAATTTATGGGTATGTTGTGCTGGTGAAATGGGGTATTCTTTTTATGACTGAAACCCAACTACAAACATATTTGTAATCATGATGCTCAAATAAAGTTTTTATAAGGTATATAAAACAACATGTAGGTAAAACACTCCATGACATTGAGACTAAAGGCATCTTAAAGAAGGAAACAGCACTCTCCAAACAAGTGGAAGCAGAGATAAACAGATGGGACTATATTAAGCTGAGAACCTTCTGCACCTCAAAGGAGATAGTGCCCAGAATACAAAAGCCACCCAATGATTGGGAGAAATTATTTGCCCAATATCCATCAGATAAAGGACTAATATCCAAAATATACAAGGTATTGTCAGAGCTATACAAGAAAAATACATCTAACTCCATCAAAAAATGGGGAGAAGAAATGAGCAGACACTTTATAAAGGAAGACATGCAAATGGCCAAAAGGCACATGAAAAGAGCTCAACAGGGAGCATCAGGGAGATGTAAATCAAAACTACTATGAGGTACCACCTCATGCTACTGAGACTGGTACACATCACAAAGAAGGAAAACAAGTAGTGCTGGCGGGGATGTGGAGAGAAAGCTTGTCTCGAGTACAGGTGTGGGTGGAGTGGGGAGGAGGGAGATCTGGGAAATTGGTGGTGGGACTTTTGCACGGGTGAAAGGGGGTGTTCCTTATATATGACTGTAATCATACAACTACAATCATATCTGTAATCACGGTGTTTAAATAAAGATGATTTAACAATAAAAGAAAAAGATGAATATCTGAAACTGGAATGAATGGACATTTTTCACCTATTACATTTAACCACTATGCTAGAAATGAGAACATGCAATAAAAATAATGTCCCCGGGGCCGGGCGGTGGTGCTGGAGGTAAGGTGCCTGCCTTGCCTGCGCTAGCCTAGGACGGGCTGCGGTTCGATCCCCCGGTTTCCCATATGGTCCCCCAAGCCAGGAGCGACTTCTGAGTGCATATCCAGGAGTAACCCCTGAGCGCAAAGCCAGGAATAACCCCTGAGTGTCACTGGGTGTGGCCCCAAAAAACAAAAAAATAAATAAATAAAAATAAAAAAATAATGTCCCCAACTCTAAAAAAAAATTATTTATTTAGATTTTTGGGCCACATTCATCAGTTCTGAGGGATCACTCTTGGCAGGGGTCAGCTGTGGGTTCAGGTATCAATGATGGGGATATTACCAAAAGCCTGAGTGTGTCTCAGTTATAATTTTTATAATTATTTATGCGATAAACTGAATATTGGTTTCTAAATTCATATAACTAAAGAGAATCCTGCCTGTATTTTTTTACTATCATCTCCCATCCCCTAACACACTATACAATAAGCATTTAAGAATTTCATACAGATGAGTCATATAATAAAATCACCTATTCCTTAGAAATGTGATACTTTACCAATCATAAATACCTCTAACACAAGTTCTAGGGTTTTTAATATGGTACCAAGGAATTTCAGAAGGTTTTCATTTTGTTTTGGCCTAAATTCCCTTTTCTTTGTATTGAATCCATCAGTGACATAACTGACAAGTTCATGCAGCTAAACTCCTCAGATATTCCTAAAGGAATGAGCACCATCTAGAGGAAGAATGTATAATTAAAAAGTAGCTTCAGGGGCTGGCTAGTATAGGGGGTATAGACTTTGCCTTGCATGTTGTCAGTCCAGATTCAATCCCAAGTACCACATTTGGCCCCCAAGAAACATCAGGAGTGATTCCTGATTGAAGAGCCAGAAGTAAGCTCTGGACACAATTGGAAGTTTCCAAAAATGAAGGAAAAAAATATTTCAAGTAATAATCTAAATTTACCAGACACACAATAATGACTTATGAAGTATTTATCTAAATTAAAACCCAAAATGTTTCTCACTCTGTCAAGCTATGAAAATCAAATTTCTATCTTCCATATAAGATACTTTAATTTAAATAAAAGAAATTTCAAGATAAAATGCACTTTTGGACTTAGCACTCAGACTTTTAAAGGATCTAGAACTAAAGCAGAAATGAAATGAGAAATGCTGCTATTCTCCAAAATGCAATAATAAAAAATTTGTTACCATAAAAGACATTCACTGCACATGTAATATAGTTTGATAAATCCCATGGGGGTGTGTGAGGTTTTTCTTGGGGTGGGGGGAGTTGTTATTGTTAGTTCTGGAGTCAAACCCAGCAATACTCAGCATGTCCTCTTGTCTTCCTGTCTCTATTTTCAGGGGTCACTCCTGGAAGTGCTCATTGCTGGGGTTGAAACCAGGTTGGCCATGTGCAAGGCCTGTACTCTCTCTTTGGCCCTTGACACTTAAAATTTTAATGAATTTTATATAACACATTATTATATACCTATAATAAAGATAGCTGTAATTATATATAACTTGAGTTAACTGAAAGTGACTGAACATAAACACTGGCAATGATCTATGAACACCCATAAGAGTTCAATAAACAATTCCAAGGGATATGAGCATCCATTACTTAGTTCCCCACACTGAGCACTAAGGTAGTTCTGAAATGAATGGAAAACAAGCGGGGCAAGACAGAAGCCAGAAGGGAAGGTATTCCAGGCTCTTTAATAGCAATCTGTCTTGACAAGTGCCCCAGGCAATGTGAAATGTACAAAGAAGCATTATACACAGATTCTTTCCCCCAAAGAATTTTACTCATTGAACAACTGTACCCATAAGTACACTACGTGCTACAAATACATTATATAGATGCTTACAACCAAATAGGAATATTAGACCAGTGCATATATCTCAAAGGAATGCTCTACTAGAGCCAGCATTTAAAAATACACCAGACCCAGACTTGGCCAAGGACTACATACACCTCAAATTTTTAGTGCCTGCTCTCCATTAGACTAGACCCACTGAGCTAAGGATTTTGTACTGGATTTTGTACATTCTCTAAAGATGCTGGCTTCTGTGTTTAGACAGAGCCTTTCCAGGGAAATAACTTTAACACTATAAATTATCTGAAAGAGCAGACTGAGCACAAACCAGAAGATATTATTAATGCATATAAACAAAGACCCCTGAATCGGAATACGTGATGTCATTCCTATAAATCAAGTAGAAGAAGACAAATAACCAAAGAAAAGAGGGTGGCAAAGGATACGAAAGGCTTAAAAGGAAACCAAAAAAGGCCCATAAACATGTGTTTGCCCTCCAATATTCAAATAAAAAAGAAAAGAAAACTAACGAGATATTTGAACCAATCCTATTGGCAAAAAAGACAAATCTAGCAACTTCAGGTTTAGACATGAATAGAAAGAGAAAGAGATTGGGACTTTCCTCTTATTGATTATTATCTTAGAAGAGCAATATGGCATCAAAGAGAATTGTAAAGACAATCCTACCTTTAGGGAAAATACCTGAAGAAGCAATAGTAGAAATGGACAAGGTAGATTTGCACAGAAACACTTCACTGCTTTGGGGAGATATGGTGGTATCCAGAAAAAGGAACTTTGTAGCCACAGGACATATCTTTCAATAAAGAAATCCATTAAGAGAAGAACTTGCCAACTAGCCATGAAACGGAATGAATCAAAACCATTTGCAGAGCTACAAAGATATCTTCCAAAGTTCACTGGTTTAGAGCAAAACTTTTTTGCACTTGTACAACCTCTGTTTTTGTCTGAGAAATTTTTATTTGATTCTGGGATATAGGTGTATTAAATACATATACAAGTCAAATATCTACTAAACAGGAAATGATAAGGAAATTTGTAGAGAAGTATTTTTAAGTTACCCTATGGGGTGGCAATCCTGTTCAAGGGCTTAGTGGACCTGCCTTGAAATCTTAGCAAATGATTATGAATTTAAGTCCTTTGAGTGCCATAAGTAAGAAAGTTTGATTTTCATTGTAATTTTACAGGAGAGAACAAAGAAACACAAATGCAAGTAAAAAAGAAGTTTGTCAGGGTAGGAAAATTACATACGGAAAAATCAGCAGTGTGGTCAAAGGGACATTAAGAAGAACAGAGCAAACCCCCATCTAGACCACTGAACACAACCTACCAAAAAAGAAAAACTGAAAAGAGGGATTTCTCTAATACTGATTGCATATTTAATAAATTTACTCTTCATACAAGAATGCAAGGTTATATAATTTCATAGATTATAGATTCTTATAGAATGCAAGGTTGTATAATCTTCATTTTATAAGGAAAATGAGGTACTATGAAATATTACCACACATACAAATTTTTGGCATTTCCAGAACCTGAGTTCCAGTTCCAAATGACTACCATGGATATACAGTTACCAAAAGGATATAATCAGAGTACTTGCACTATAGTCCTCAATACACACTACTGCATAGTGAAGATATTATAAAAGAGAAGGCCAAATAATGAGAATGAAATGCTCATGAACTGAAGAGAAATTGGGAAATTTAAAAAGGGGGGAATAGCAAAATTTGAATTTGAAATAGATTTGGGAGTTACACTGCACTGGGCATTTTAAATTCTTCTTCCTGGAACTGTAGAAACAGTGAAGAGATTAAGACAGTGTAGAGATTAAGGCACATACTGGAGAATGCAGCTAACCCAGTTTAATCACTGGCACTGTATATAGTCCTCTAAGCACTGCCAGGTATAACCTGTGAACACAGAGATAGGAGCCTCCACTAAGTACAGACTAGGAGTAGCCTCTATGGAGTAGTTTGCAATGCTGGATGCAAACTAAGCCCTCTAACCAAAGATTCAAAGAATACAAAAGCACTTACTAATTTGAAAAGATATATGTGTATCTATGTGAACTGCAATATTATTTGCAATAATCAAGATTTGAATGGAAATCACCCAGAAGTCTAATGATGGGGAGTAGGTAAAGAAGATGTAGCATGCATGCCTAGTGGAAGACCAGTCAACTATTAGAAAAGATAAGGCCTTGCCTTTTGTTATAAAATGGATGAAACTGGAAGAGAATATGCTAAGGGAAGTTATAAATGACAAGTGTTAGATGCTGGCAGTCACAAAGAAATCAAGCAAGGTAAGTGACAATATCCAATAGAAAGTAAGTTAGACTTTAACCATAGAATTACAACTGCAAGAAAGGCATAAAATGGGTTCAGGGGACTGTGGTAGAAGGATATTGGCACTTTGGTGGTTGAAATATTGTGATGACATTGAAAATTTATACTCTGGTAAAACTATGTTTCTTTAACAACAAGAACACATTAAAATATATTCATGAATAAAATTCTAAATGAAAACATCATTTGCTTTCTAGGGTTCCACAACTACCTGGACAAAATATACTTTGAGAACCAAATCGGAATGCTGGATGATGCTTGTGGCCCCAACAACTTTCAGGACAGCAATTTCTCCCTACCTTGATCATAAAGTATGTGCTCTAAAATACTTGGTCCAGAGATTGATATTGTTAATCAATTACCCGGGGTAACAGAATACCCAAGTTCTTAAAGCAATAATTATTCAACCAGAGTATACTTGAAGATTTAGTAGTATGTAATAAAGGGGAAAGACAAGGGACCCAATACGTTCACACTTAGGTTTAATACCTGGAGATGTTGGTTGCCTCCCTGCTGGGATTTCTATTTTCAGGAATTGGAGAATACAGAAACTACCTTTATAAGGCCAATGAGAAATTAGATATTCTTGGTTTCACCCATTCTATTCTTAAGTCATAAATTCTAATAGGAAATAGACACCCCACATTCATTATTACAAATAATTAAACTGAATTTCCAGTTTAATGACTATTCATTGATGCTCACTGTATTTAGGCATCAATCTTAATGTCACACTTCCATTTCTTTCTTGCTTTTACCTATATGCTTTTACATAGTGTGAGGGGTCATCTGGCACTGGGTAGTAAAATCAGGACCTCACACATGCCAGGTATGCCTTCTTTTGAGTCATATTCCCAGTCTGACACTTTCAAAAGACACTGCTTTGACATAGTAAATGTGGAGCCTGGTGGCAGGAGAGAGGTCATCAAACATTCACCACTTAGCCCCAGTTCCAGGCAAAGCTCTACATATGGCCAGTGTTTTGAGAGTATAAATTACAAAGGCAACAATTTACTCAAGGTCTCAGGAATTCGTATTTTCTGCAGACTTTACATGTTTCTGTGCCTGAAAAAAATGTAAACTATAACGTAAGAAATAACTTCGTCTGGTTCCTACAACCAAGCTGGTGGAACATTTACTTTTGATTAGCCAAGGAGCATTACCAGCTGCTGATACCCAAGTTTCTATTCTGTCAGGCCAGGTGGCCATGGATCATTCACAATGTCTGGCTGTCTTTTCCTTTTCCTCTCATCCAAGGCAAATGGTATTGCAGAAGCAAGTAACATAACCTCACCAACGGACTTACTTCCTGAACCTAAAACAATCTCTTCCTTCCCCAAATCGTACAATTCGTTAATAAAATCCTCTACCAGCAACTTCATTTTATGAATAGTTTTACACCTGGAATCTAACTCCTATGTAAGTATCCCATTCCCATCATCCCAGTATGATGCTTCTAGATTAAAAATAATAAGTACTAAAATGCCTGATCAGAAACAGCTTATGTGCTTTATAAAACCACACTTTAGTGAAAGTATTTTATAGTTTGATAGTATACATCATCCTGGAAATAATAATTTCTAAGCAAATCTCATAGCGTCAATTAGTAAGAAAAGCTGAATTACTGAAAGCTTAATATCGAGCATAACTTTCAAACTGGCTTCGCATTTTCTACAGTTTCCAGGTTAAGGATATAAAATTATTAAAGCGTTAAATTATGGTCTTAGTCATCATTTGTGTTGTGAGAATCTGCTCAGTACTGAGACTCAAGGTTAACGTTTTAACTTTTAGAATTAGACCAAAATTCATGATCCCTAAAAACTTTACTAATCATACTTATGTGGAGATTTCAAATTAAATTCCCATCAAGTGATTTTTTTATACATTGCTTCCACTAGTCAACTAATCTTCCCATGAATTCATGTGTTTTCATTAAAAACAAAATTTTATGAGTGAGGGCACCCTCCTATACCCTCTCTGCTTCTCATACTTCCAGAAGACCTGACAGCTAAAACCATGCCCACAAGCATAAATTACATCCCTGTACCTAGTCAGCTCCATAGACTCACTCTGTTCTCGAATGAACCATGAAAAAGCATGGGTACACAGACCATGCAGCTGAAAGCTGGCAATCTCAGGGAGAGAGGGTGGGCCAAGTCCTCGCCTTGCCAAAACCACACCTGTGGCACCCATCACCCATAAAAACTGCATTTCCTATGGCCCTACGTCACCACTCCTCTACAACTCTCTGCAGAGACATCAATCTGACCAAAACTTCAGGTACTGGTATTTGGGCTGTGTCATGTTTGGAGTGAGTACCTGGATGGGAATAGACAGAAATATGAACTGACAGACACACATGGATACACATATGGACACACATACACACATACACCACAGTCTTCTTGTACTTACAGGTTAACTGGCAACCAAAAACATGCCCCACAGAAGAGAGTCACAATTCTAGCAATAATGCTTAATTTCTTGGACTGTGGGGCCACTTGTATCTGCATGGCAACTTCCTCTTTGTTTAATACTTTAATTGCAATCTGAACACATCAATTTAACTGCCATTTGTGTAGCTGAAGTCAATGTTCAGAAACAAAAAGTAATGGAATGGTCAGCTAGCAACAAGAGCTTACTAAACCTTCTGACAATGACTTAATGGCCTCATTGGGGATACAATAATTTTCACAAATTTACTTGTTATTGTGATTATCTTCTTTTTATTTCTTTTTCTCTTCCTTCTTTTTCCCCCTTTCTTTTCTTATTTAAATAATTTTGCTCTAACTTACTGAAAGTAAATGCATTATGATCAGCTATGTCAACTATGTGATACATGCTCTTTATATAAAGTAGATTTAAAAATGTCAGGACATTTTTACAAAGAGAAATTAGGTATTTCTGTTTTTGTTTTTTTGTTTTTTTTTGTTTTTGGGTCACACCCGGCAGTGCTCAGGGGTTACTCCTGGCTCCATGCTCAGAAATTGCTCCTGGCAGGCACGGGGGACCATATGGGGTACCGGGATTAGAACCGATGACCTTTTGCATGAAAGGCAAACGCCTTACCTCCATGCTATCTCCCGGGCCCCATAGAAATTAGGTATTTCTGATAAGACATACAATTACAATTTAATATTTAGTACTTCTTTCTTTTAAATTATGATTAATACTCAGAATTCAATTTAACTTCATAACATTCATATTTATTAATGAAGTTGGTGGTATATGCAACTAAGATATTATTGTGATACGCCCATATTATCTGAACTTGGTTATCTGTATTTAGTGTGGGTTTGTATAAAATAAAACTTTAGAGATCATACAAGAGTTAAGGCTCTTGCTCTGCATGAAATGACCCGGATTCAATTCCCAACAGTTACCCTGGACATCAGTAGAAGTGACCCCTGAAAACTTCTGGTGTGGCCCAAAACCATCTCCCAAGATAAGAATTTATTTGTAGGCAAAAAAAGCAACAACTACAACATGCTGCCAAGAAAGTTAAAAAAAAAAAAAAGCAATACCATGGGAGAAAATATAAACCATCTATCTGATATGAAACTGTCCTTCAAAATGAAGAAGACTTACAGAACCAATAGAAAAACTACCAAATCAGAAAGAGGACTAAAGTAAACTTGGTTTATGATTGCATAACTGAAATGTGTGGCAAACCACCACCTGAAACTGGCAGTGGGGAATACAGAAAGAGGCGTCTGAAAACACCTTTGAAATACCAGAAACTGCTGGAGCCAGATTCATATAGGAATACTTTTAGGGTAACAGTGAAGGCTAGATATTGGCTTAGAGAAAGAACAAAATCTGAGTATTCTCCTGCATATTCTTTCCATGGTCCCATCAAACTATGATGGTTAAAAAAAAAATTGGGGAAAGCCGGGCAGTGGTGCTGGAGGTAAGGTGCCTGCCTTGCCTGCGCTAGCCTAGGACAGACCGCGGTTCGATTCCCCGGTTTCCCATATGGTCCCCCAAGCCAGGAGCGACTTCTGAGTGCATAGCCAGGAGTAACCCCTGAGCATCATCGGGTGTGGCCCAAAAAAACAAAAAAAGGGGGGGGCAAACCCCCTTATGTTTCAAAAGTCACCATTCTGAGTGAAAAAGGTGAAGAACGCCCCTCACCCCCAACAAAGGAGTGTCTTCTTTTGGAAGTCATTTACTGGGATTCTATCTAACCTGTGAAAAGAGATCTAGGATAAGTAAAGTCTTCACTAATATTTCTGTCTCAACTAATGGCGGGTTGGTGTGGGAACAGATGCAGGAAGCATAATCCTAGAGATTTTGAAGCACAGAAATAACTGAGATTTAATCGTAGAGTTACAAATCACTTTGTCTCCCAACTCACCAACATCTACAGGAGTCCAGTGAAGAACAGTGGATCATAACAGAACTGCATGACACAGCTGTTTCTGTAAAAACCCAAGTCAAAGGGCCAAAAGAAAAGAAATGCTAAGAAGACTGAAGCTTCTGGCACTAATAGCTGCAGCAAGCATAAAGCATAGCCTAACTCCAATTCAGAGTAACAGTAAAATTCACAGTGTAAGTCTCGTTATCTCAGATCCTATTTTCCTATACATCATGTTCAACTTGAAGCCAAAATTACAACACATTATAAAAGATAAGAAAAAGGGGTCTGGAGAGAGAACATGAAGGTAGGGTGTTTGCCTTGCATGCAGAAGGATGGTAGTTCAAATCCCAGCATCTCATATGGTTCCCCGTGCCTACCAGGAGCAACTTCTCAGCACAGAGCCAGGAGTAACCCGAGTGCTGCCAGGTGTGACCCTCCCCCCCCCAAAAAAAAAAGACAAGAAAAACAGACTGAGGCAATAGAGTAGGTAACAAATGCAAATTTGGATATGAGAGATTTGGGAACTATGAGATAGAGGGCATTTGAAATCAGTAAAATTAATATGTTCATAGCTCCACAAGAAAATGTGGGTAACATGTAAAAACAACTAAAGTAAGGAAAGAGGTGGAAATTCAAAGAATCAAAGTGAAATGCTAGAAATCAGCAACACTATTAGAAATGAGCAATAACTTTGATGTATTCTTCAACAGAATGTAGGACATGCCAAGGAAAGATAATGCAAATATGAAAAAATATTAATATGCAAAGAGAGAAAGAGATTAAAATAGAAACTATTTCTTTAAAAAGACACAATTATAAGAGGTGCAGTATATACATACTAGAAGTACCAAGAAAACATAGAGAAAGAATCAAAATATTCCAAGAAATAATGGCAGAAAATTTTCCTAAATTAATAAAACATTCCACACCATAAAGCTAGGAAGCTCAAAGAACACCAGCACATCTGGGGGCTTGGGGGAATTATCTAACATTTATTTGTGAATAAAAACTCTCAGCCAACTGAAATAGAAACACCTAAGCTTGATAAAGAACATATCTCAATGCCTGCAGCAAAAACCAAACTTAAAGGTGATAAATCTAGATTCTTTCCCCTAAAATGGTAATCCTGTCGAGTATCATCATGCACATTCAATACTGTAATGTGATTTCTAGCTAATGCTGGAAGATGAAAAAAAATACACATTGGGAAAGAAGAAATAAAATTGTCTTTCGTAAGTACCTAAAAAAAATGTATGTATATACAATCTCATAGGGAGATGCAAATCAAAACAACTATGAGGTACCACCTCACACCACAGAGAATGGCACACATCACAAAGAATGAGAACAAGCAGCGTTGGCAGGGATGTGGAGAGAAAGGAACTCTTATCCACTGTTGGTGGGAATGCCCTGTAGTTCAACCTTTATGGAAAGCGATATGGAGATTCCTCCAGAAACTGGAAATCGAGCTCCCATACGATCCAGCTATACCACTCCTAGGAATATACCCTAGGAACACAAAAATACAATACAAAATTCCCTTCCTTACACCCATATTCATCGAAGCACTATTTACCATAGCAAGACTCTGGAAACAACCAAGATGCCCTTCAACAGAGGAATGGCTAAAGAAACTGTGGTACATATACACAATGGAATATTATGCAGCTGTCAGGAGAGATGAAGTCATGAAATTTTCCTATACATGGATGTACATGGAATCTATCATG